>QDEB01133442.1:0-10961 GCA_004193795.1 Asbolus verrucosus | reverse complement strand
GAATTTTTGTCAAATATACTTCAATGTATTCACAAAACGTAAGGGTTAAAAGTCAAAAAATTTCAAATTCTAAAATTCATATTCATCTGTAAGGAAGACAAAAAAAGTGAAAGTAATCACTGCCTAGAAAGATATTAAGATCTACAAATATGGTGAATTACATTAGGTTTTATGATAAAGCTCTTTTACAAGTGTAAAACAATCATAATCACATCTGTATTATTAACACAATCAACAAATTCATAAAGTAATCAATAAAGTCCTCCAAATTATTATTTTAAGCTCTCTCTAAAACATTAAATGTTTTTCAAAAAAAAAACATTTGTTTATATCTTTACCTCGAAAGTCATCATTTGAGCTTGGATGTTCAGATTTAATGCCTAAAATGCCTACTTTGACTACTTTAATTTATAAATGCCTTTTCTGCTTATAACTGCCTATTTTATCATAAATATTGTTTTTCATAGAAAAAACATCAGCAACGGACCAAGTTTAACAGTTCACAGAAAATCACTTTCTGCTTTTATCTCTTTGCATGAAAACGAATGAAAGTACCTACTTTGTTTCTGTGATTTTCGTTCAGTTTTATTTTGAACTTCTTACAATGAGGATCGTTTTGGAAGAGGGATTTTTTCAGTGAATTTCGAGAAGTAATATATTACGCAACAAGTTTACAAAAAAGTGAAGGTTTACTTGTTTGGGCTTGTTTGCGTACGCGCGAGCGGAGCTAGCGAGGAACTTAAAAAGCCCTACGAGTTTAGTGAAAACACTTTTCTAAAGAATTTGCGTACACTATTTTTTCGAATTTCATGTGAAATTTTAATTTTGTTAATTTGTAATAAAACTGACATCACAATTAGTGGATATTGAAAAAAAAAAAAAAATAGTTGGTGGGTTATTTCAATAACATAGCAACTTAAATAATCCAGCAACTTAAATAATCCGAGCAAACAAACAAAAAAAAAATAATGAACGATCGAATTTCACGAAATTGAACAAGAATTTGAAGGAAAAAGTGATTTTTCCGCTGAAGAATGTGTTCTAAAAGCAGCGAAAGAAGCGTCTTCTAGATTGTTGCCACAAAAATCAAAAGACGGTTACGAAAATTCGTTGGTATGCTGTAGTGGTTGCTATGCTGTAAAGTTTCACTTTACTAAATGATCTAGCAGTTTCATCTTTTACTAGATGAACTACTCAACACACTGAAGGAGTATTTCATAAAAAAATAGTGCTGGAATTCCCTTATGGAAATTACAAAATCCGTCACTGCGATCATTTCTTGAAAAGCATCTCACAGAAAATTTACCTAATGAATCAACGTTTGGAAAAAATTATCTCGATAGAGCTCACCAATCCACGATGGATTAAATTCAAAGAAACAATAGAACAATAAAAGAGGCAACAGATGCTGTAGGAAGGTAAATTTGAAATTGCAAAATTTAGCTTCTTTTTATCAATACAATCTGATTTTGCAGGCACATCACCAATGTGACTGCTGGATCTTTGGAGCCAAATCAAGCATCTAAAACTTATTTGTTAAATTCAGAATGTCTTGAGAAGACAAATAGTAGTACAATCCCACAGTTATTCACGACTTCCCTATTACTACTTTGGCCAGAGAAAAGTCATCATAACAACGTGTAACGTGCAACGTTTGGAAATGCTCTGAAAGTATTATTTCCACGTATAATCTATTCACAATGTTTTCGGATAAAGCTTGGCCATGGAAATGTGACCGTTTCGCCCGTGTAAATGTAGGTTTCTAAAATTAGGTTATGTCTTTTTCAAAATTAGGTTAAAATTCATGTCAGAAACATAAGCTTTGTTGCCAGTTCGATCTACGTTAGTTAACTGCCTCATTTAAACTAATTTTAATTCCAACATTACTTTATTTTACAAATAAATCTATACAAACCTAAAAAAATACCGCTTACTTGAGATAAAAAAAATATTTTTTAAATTAAAATGAGCAACATTGCTTTGATATGAATGTTAGTGTATATACACTAACATTCAGTCAGTATCATGACATATATATGTCATGATACTGAAAATCAGTTTGTCCAACGGTCAACCCTTATCCAAAAAGATCGTGAATAGATTATATGTTGTATCTGACATGCTTAGTCTATGAGATTCATCGTGTGGCAGAGGAAATACGTGAACAATTTTCCAAAGTGGATATGTTCATATCGTCAGTAAAGAAGATTTTTCTTAAAACACCATCTAGGGTGACTGTTTAAAAAAATGGCACCTGACAGCTCTACCACATCAAGCAATACTAACAAGATGGGGACGTGGATTCCAGCTGCGCGCTACCAACTTTGCGCAAAAATTAAGGAAATAGAAGTTTAGACGAAGATTCAGCGGCTTTAATTAAGACAGGGAAGAAATTTTTTGAGAAAAAAAGTTTACAAAACAATTTGGCGTTTATTTTAACTAATTATGCTGTAATTCCTAATGCAATCGTAAGTTTAGAAAGCAGAAACTTAAACTTAGTTGATTTCATCAATATTGTAAATAATACCACGAGAGAAATATGTAGTGTCAAGCGTATTATTAAGGAAAAATGTGAAACTGTGTTTACTACAAATCAAGATTTTGTAGTTGTATCAAGTTTGACTTGAATTGTTTCTGGAGACACAAGTGCAAAAAACGTAAATGACGATGTTCCAGAAATCACATGTTTCAAATTTGCTCCTGTAACATCAGTAGATGTAGAGAGATCTTTTTCTCAATTAACATATTTATTGCCCGATAGGAGAAATATTCCAACAAATCGCATAACTAAAACATATTACTACAAAGTATCATGATGCTAATAAGATACTGCAAAAATCATGTGTTGCGAAATTATGTGACAAAGGTCAGAGATTTAAAAACGTCATACGGGATGGAACAACGAAAATTTTGAGTTCCAAATTGGAAAACTTGAGAACTATGAGTTCAGTAATAACTTTTTGAACTAAAAATGAAGAATTGACATCCCAGAAAAGAGTCAATCAATTGAAACAAAACATAAAAAACGGATCATTGCACGTTTTTGGAGACCACACAGAATGTATTCGTAATCAAAGTTACTTTTGTACTGAAGAAAAAAGAGCTTTAAAAATAGCGGGAGGCGAAAGAAATACAGTGGAAAAATTAAAAGAAAATATTTTTTTTGCTGAAATAATTTTACCTAACAAAAGAGTTGCAAACAATTCGTGGAGTCTGTTACAGTCTGAACAATAATTTGTCAGAATGCTACAATTTTATTGCAGGTAAATCTGTCGGGGGTAAAAGGGTCAATTTTTTTTAAAACGTTGTTACACAGCTAGATGGGTAGGAGCCGCTTTGTCATTCAACAGCAATCGTGGATTTTCTCATGAAGAACTGCAAAAAAATTGGTTGAAAAATAGACCAGGTTTTTACACAACAGTACACTCTAGAAAAATTTCGAATTTAAGAAGAAAACAACGGAATCAAAAATACAAGCAAGAATTATTACAAGACTTGTAATTTGTATGAAAAGGGCCCCTGATCTCCTACCTATAATTAGTATTGTCATGGATTATAAAAAAAGTTTCTGTATCATATTAATCATACTGGAAGTTACAAAATTTTTCTCTCTATATTTTGTCAGATAATAATAATCATTGGATTGATTGGAGAACTAGACTGATATATTTTAGATAATTATAACAAAAAGTTTTAAATAAAGGCAAAATAAAATAAATAAAATAAAATAATAACAAAAATGAAATAAATACCTGACATGTATTTTAAGTAAATATGTAATTAGAAATATTTTTATAACAATTTTTTAGGTTCATTTAAAATTTGTTTATAAGTTCTATTTCTTTATAATAATTTAAACGAATTGTCTTGTTAGTGATTTTTATATACCTGGAAAACGTTTTTCAAATCGTTTTTTGTATGGTATAGTTGGTAAAAAAAATAATTTAAAAGAAAGTTAAATCCATTTTCTCTTATTCGTATTTAGTCATTAAGGCCGATTCATACTCTAGGGCTTGTAACGGTCAGATCACGGCACGATCACGGTCAAGTCAAATATTAGAACATGCATTTTGTATTGAAGTATTCACATTATGAGGCACGGTCAAGTCATGCTCTGGTCAAATGACCGCGGTCTTTCTGGCGACGAATATTTGAGCGAACCGAGACCGTGCCATCTTAGCAAAAAACCGTGAGTGTGAACAAGTAATGATCACAGTCGAATCAAATTGTTCATATTGGTACTGAGTTCTTTCACAATTTCGCAAAGAATGGATGAAGAACTGGTGCGAGGGCACGAGCAGCTCTATAATTTTGCAGACGAGATATTCGAACAACGTGCACAAGAACAAGTTATGGATCTCAATTAACTAAAATATTTAGCAGAAAGTATTGAAAAAATTTCGTTTTGTAATCCAAAAGTCCTTTGAATAAGATGAAAAATTCCTCCATCCCTTTTTCGGTGCACATTTAGGGGATGAACCCAAACGTTCCTACGCTGTTTTCTTCGCTGAGATTTACTGTTCTCTTCTTCGTTTAAAATGCAAACCATTATGGCTATTCCCTCTGTGGAAAACTGATCTGAGACTGATGCTTGACGGCTGCAGTGTGAATGGTCCGTCAAAAAAACCTGACCGTGATCTGACCGTTACAAGACCGAAAGTATAAACCAAGCCTTAATTTAAATAATAATCAGATAACTTCAGATGATTTATTTTTTACGAAACAATATTTACTTTTGACAATTATTTGCCATGGAGTTTATTTTTACGTTTATTACATGTTCTATTAACAGGTCTTCAAATCTACTATTATTTCTATTTACAGATATTATGAGTGTTGAATTGCAAAGAGTTGAAAATGTGAAACATTCTTAATACAGTTATTTAGTAATTATAG
Source organism: Asbolus verrucosus (assembly GCA_004193795.1). NCBI lineage: Eukaryota > Metazoa > Arthropoda > Insecta > Coleoptera > Tenebrionidae > Asbolus > Asbolus verrucosus. The sequence goes on along the minus strand of QDEB01133442.1, from coordinate 6,065 downwards.
TCAACTATTGTGTCAGTCAAGAGAGTAACAACTAACCTTTTCTTATGAGTAAACTGGTAACTCTTCTTAAAGCATCTCTAGGTGATCTTTGGAAGAATTTGGGTGTTAAATTCGGTGGGAGGGTAAGAGGTTTCCTGTTGGACTCCCAAGGGTTGTGTCCAGATGCCATTCTATCCAAGTGTTCAATAGAGGCAGGTCTTCGATGTCTCTGTTTCGGATACCAACCTCTGCCTGGTCCTCCTGCCAATCTCAACAATTCAGCCCCCATAATAGCTTGTTCAAGGCCTGAGTTCGACATACCTCTTCTGTAACCTCCAGTAGATATATTGCCTATCGTATTCAAGCTGCTTATGGTGTTGCTCTGCCTGGGTGCTGTTTGATTACCTCCAGGTATGTCAGGAGCTCTTCTGTGCGGTGTTCTTGGTATATCGCAACCTCTAGCGAAAATCGGGGTTTCTGGTAAACTACAAGATGTTTGGAGATGGTGTTCTTCCTGAGGACTATGTGAAGAGCGTTTCTGGAACGGTTTGCGTTTCGATTCTTGCAATTCCGTGGGTAAGGTACGTCTCTCGGATGGAATGTTTCTACTAGATGAACTATAGAAATTATTCCGTCTATCCCTACTGTAATTTGCATCCATTGAACGTGTTTTTAAGCTACTTGATACGGGATCGCGGTGTGGAGGCACTGCAGGTGGCTCACTACTTGCGGGCAACGTATCTGCCCTAGTCTTTTGAAGTGAATGAACGATTTCTGAATATTCGTCTTCATCTTCCTCCACTGGTGAAGGGGGCAATGGGGGAAAATCATGTTGGAGTACTTCAACGCGCACGGGAAAATCAGCCGATGTAGACGTTGGCAAAGGCCTATTTTCTCTATGCGCAATTAACATCTCTTTTGCACTTTCTGATTTCTGAATACAATTTCTCTTTGGGAAGGGAGTACCACCCTCTATCAATAACTGTCGGTAATAATCCTCAGAACGCTGGATTTCATTATGACTACTTGACTTTTGAAGATCATTAGATTTCTTTGATTCTCTTACAGGTTTTGAAGGAGCTTTCCTCTTTTCTTTCTTGTTCAACGACTCAACTCCATTTAACAAACATTTCTCGTCTTGCTGTATTACAGCTTCAATATCCCGTCTTTCGAGTAACTCACTGATGTTCTGTTCAATTTGCCGCAATGGTGAAATTTCAGTACTTTGCTGTGAACTTTCACCATCCTCTTCTTCTTCCACAGTTACATCTAATTCTCTTCGAGGTGTATATTCTTCTGCGTTTAAGCTAGGTAGGGATACTACTCTAACAATGGAAGGAACAAGTATATTTAAGTCTGAGGTACATTCAACAGGTGGCGAGTTATAATTTTCTATGACTCCTTCCTTGATGAGAGACTTAATATTATCGAATGTAGTGCTGTGTTTTTTGAATTCGTTACCGTGTTTACTTTGAGGGGTGCTCGATCTAGAACTAGAAAGATCAACACTAAGTCTTGAAGGTGAACTGCTCAGTTCTTGACTCAAATGTCTCGAATTATTCAAATCTAAGCTATACCTAGATTTAGGAGAATTGAGTTCTTGACTGAGTCTTGAATGTGGTGTGCTCAAATCTATACTATATCTAGAACTTGGAGTATTTAATTCACGACTTAATCGACAATTCAAGTCTGTACTAAAGCGAGATGTGAGAATACTCAAATCTGAACTGAGTCTCGAATTCAACGATGAATTCGAATTCACCGAACTTCCCAAATTGGCCAATGCTTTTCTATCTTTTTTGCCTCTTCTAACAATATAAGTGCTCGTCCCTGATAAATGATCCGAATTTAACTCCAGTGGCAAAATCACGTGTTCCTCAGAGTCAGAAAATGGAGATGTAACTTCGTCTTCCGTAGTACAGGGAGGCGGATCAGGCCAATCTTCTAATTCTTTTAATCTATTTGGTATGGAACTGGTGCTAGAATGTGAGCCGGATCTCCTTCGTCTTCTACCGATGACTTTGGTGCTACCCGGGGTGAGGAGGGCATCATCATCTAGCGGCACCTCCCAGGCGATGCTGGCGCGTTTATTAGTAACTGGAGGTGGAGGTGGTAACATTTCTTCTAAAGAATCATCAGAAAAATGTTCGTCGTCTGCTAATTCACTCAAAGGCCGTAAAGCTGACCCTTCTAAGTCACTGGATAGATTGTCTTCGCTGCCATGTCTTTTTACTTCCCGATGGCGTTCCAGAGCTGTTGGTATTGTTCTAGGAGGTACACGAGTCGGAGACGTAATGGGATAAATTCCGTGTTGAAAGGGAAGACTACCAAACCGATAACCTGGTGGAGGAGGTGGTGGATTCAACGTGAAATCGTTGTTTTCCCATCCATATGGACGCTGATGCCTTGTTTTCGGCTATAACATATCAACCATTAAATAAAATAAAACCATGAATAAACTTCAACTTACCAATGTGGTTTGAGTGGCAGTATGAATTGGATCGGGTAAACCGTTTAATATTGGTGTATATTCATTATTTTGAAATTTTTGAGGTGGTGGTATCGTCTCTACTCGTACTGGAAGTTGAGTTAACGGAAACTGTCGACTTCTTCCGCCGTTACTAGAATTTTTTGGTCGATGCGCTGGAGACACTCTATAAAATATGGAAAGATAAATCATTAATATTGGACTAATTTTATTTATGTAAATTTATAGTTTACGTGAGTATTATTAGTTACTTATGTGGAGATATGTTTTTTTTTGTTGTTTTCACTGTGATCCAAACTTAAAATTTTGTGTAATGTTAACCCTGAACTGTGTTAATAACAATTAATTTTTTTAACTAATAATAAATATACCGCTTCCAAAATATTTGAACATATTTGAAGTATAACGCGTGATTAAAAAGTTTTCTGATTATGACTGAGAATCAAGCTACAAATGGCAAATTGAAAATCGTCAAAAATTAAAACAATTTTTTTTATGGAACTTGCAGGACTCTTCTAAAAAATCATTTGCAAATGTTTATTTATTACATGACTCCTGTTCACGAACTATTTCCACTTGATCTTTCAGAAGGACGACAATATTGAAACTCGTTTTTAAACAATATAGATAACGATGATTTTTTGGACAAAACTTTCTTGTCTGATGACGTCTGCTTCCATCTATCTGGATTCATTAATTCTCAAAATATGAAATTGTGGAGTACTGAAAACCCTCATATTTTTACTGGAAGGCCACTTCATTTACAAAAAATTGATGTTTGGATAGGTCTTACAATTTGAAAATAATTGGTCCACTTTTTTTAATGGTACATTGACAGCAGTTGGATATCGAGAAAAATTCTTCTTCCATTTATTAACCAATTGCATGGGAACGAGCTGGAATTCGGATATCTTCAGCGACGGGATAACATTCTGCATAAGACACTTTAAAACTACTTCGTCAGTTTTTAGGGTGGATCTACAGATTCTAATTTAACTTGTAGTATAATTCATATCAGATAATTTGGACAAACGATGTCAGGTTGATGTAATATATACCGACATTTCGAAGGCATTTGACCCTATTGATCATTACATTTTGTTGAATAAGTTAAGCTTTTATGGCGTCAACGATTCGCTGTTAAAGTTATTTCATTCGTTTTTGGTAAGTCGCCAACAGTCCGTCTTTTAAAATGGTTTTAACTCAAGATATTTTCTTTAGTTGTCGGGAGTTCCTCAGGGATCAATTTTGGGTCTGTCGCTGTTTCTCATTTATATTAATGATATGGCAGAAAAAATTAGTGTCAAACTCTTTTATTTGCAGATGATCTAAAGTTGTTCTTTAAAATTAGGGATGTAGAGGACTCTGTAAAGATCTGCAAAATGACTTGAAAGAAGTTGAAAATTGGTGTGACAGTAACAGACTAAAATGAAATATACGAAAATGTAAAGCGGTGTCTTATTCGCGGTATTTACGCTTATTTAATTTTAAGTATCAAATTAATGGCGAAATACTGTTGAGAGAAGATATAATATGTGATCTAGGAGTAATCTTTGATAGAAAACTGTTATTTAATGAACATGTGGACAAAGTTATAAACTCATCACTGAGAATGTTTGACTTTATAATTAGGAACTGCAAAGAATTCACGAATGTAGACGCTTTAAAAGTATTATATTTGCACTGGTGAGATCTCACCTTCAGTTGAGTGTGGTCGCCATATTACAACTATCAAAAAATTAGACTTGAATGTGTTCAGAGAAAGTTTCTTAATTTTTTGTTTTTTAAAGTGGAAGGGTGGCATCCGGCTGGAGGTTATGAGCACAACGCACTTCTAGAGCAATTTTGTTTAAAATCCTTAGAAAGTAGAAGAATTTTAGCAACACTAAAATTTTTATATAAGCTGTATAACAAAATTGACTGCAGTGAACTCCTCCATTTGCGATAACTAATGCGTCAATATGCATCAATGCATCAATATATAGAATAACGCAAATGTCATTGATGAGTATTGTGACATATTCTGTTGTAGTTGAGGTTGCCTTCAAATTACTTGCGAAAGAACATTTTCAGCAACATTTTGAGAACTGGTATTATTTAGTTCTTTTTTTTTCCTCAGTATTATTATCTTTACTTGTAATATTGTCTTATAATTGGAAATGTTCGGTAATAAAGAATTATTGTTATTATTATTATTATTTTAGGCAACGAATCATTAGTAGAAATATCCCAAACATATGGTCTCTCAGACTTTTTTATCTGACGATATGTAAAAAAATGCATTTTTAATGCATACAGTAATGATTTAAATTAACTTGCTCCTCAACGGATCATCGCAAAATGTGACGAAATAAACAATTCCCCCATATTTTGCAAAATGTAATTAACGGTGTACGAAGAAAAATTAGAAAGTGCCTTGAAAAAATGGAGCCCATCTTCAACACCTTTTATGAACTATTAAGTGATTTAATTTGTTTTGTTATTTTGCTATTAAGATTTCTTACTAAGGTTAGGTTTGCTCAACGCAAGATTAGGTGACTGCGTAAGTCAAAATTGGTGCGTAGGAAGCAAGCAACGACATGTGGGGCGTAGATGGAAGGTCACTTGATGAGAAAACTTTTTGACCATATAATGTATGTTCGTTTTTACTTAATATTTATCTTGAAATTTGTATTTTCTACCTGCACATAATGTCTTAAAGCCTATCATGATTTTATAATTCGAAACACTTAATTGTTGCAGGGTGTTCCTGAATTATATATTACATGTATATTAAGCTTTAATTTGGTAATAGCGAGTGGTTATGAACTGATATACTATATCTCTTCATATTTTTACTTACTTTTTAATTACTTTTAAAGCTAAAAGTAATTTTCACCAAGATTGGTTATATGATGGTACAACATGGAATTACCTATATACTTTAATTCCCTTAGACTGAGTTAAAGAAAATAATCTGTGTAACAAAAAATTGATGATAATATGGCTCTAAGAAACTCTCTCGGACACCTTCTGTGAAAATGTGTCCAAAAATACAACTCACTTCGGTAAAAGAGTAGCTATGAGTCTCTGTGCCTCTTCCGGCGGTGGTGGAAAGTCATCCGGATCTCCAGGATGCATAATTGTAGGAGATTGTGAGGCATTCTCGTGATGGACAGGCACTTCAGCCAAGGGCTTGAAGGCTAAGCTGAACTTGGGTTTGCGGCCGTTCATGCTCATGTAACCGTCATCCTCTGACTGATGACCAAGAGAAGGGCTCTCGTCATCTGGAGTGGATGATACGTTACTTGTGGTTGAGTTGGTGCAGACTTGCCTCAGCTGCGGCGTCGACGTCGACGTCGTAATTTGTTGTATCTGGATGTTAAAAGAGCAAAGGAAACCTCCATCACTCAATAATCAAGGCAGTTGGTCAAATATACTCACGTTCTGAATTTGGTTGGCGTTTTCCACGTCGTCGAATTCAGATAAGACCCTATCGAGCAACTCAATGGATCGCTGCACATCATCGCTGCCCCTGGAAATAAAAAAAAATTGCTAGAACACTATTTTGATTTTAAGGACCCAGCTTAAGTAAATTAATAACAATAACAATAATAAT
>QDEB01133418.1:0-11656 GCA_004193795.1 Asbolus verrucosus | reverse complement strand
GACTTCCAGGCTTTTCTTTCTGCTTCTTGCTGGAAGTTCGAAGCATGTTATCACTGAAGTAAACATCTAACAGATTTCAGATTCTTATATGCACACCGTAGTAGAACCCAAAACATTATCACGGCAGCAGAATGTTTATCATGCCCGAATTTATTTATCCCCGTCACAAATGAACCACCTGTATGGATGGAGCCTTCCAACTGATGAATTCTTTGAATGTAGCATACTTTCTCGTCCTTCTTGTTAAATTAATCTGTTCCATCAGTCTCGGAATGAAAATAAATTCGCCGGTCATAAAATTTCGCGCAGACATATGTTGCGAGAAAAAGATCCTTCCGTTTCGACTGTCTTACATGTGCATTTCATTTGTAAGGCATAATTTGTTTAGCCGGAGACGCGTTTCAGGCAGCTCCACTCCGCATTTCTTATTGTCTGGATTCCCAATTTGTTAGCAGGGAATTCGGCTTCCTGTTTAACAAACGGAGCAACACTGTCTAAACATGGAATGCTCGTTTGTGATTTGTGCACGTAGGATGAGCGCATATAAATAAGGATTTCAGTCGGGGGAGGATGACAAAGTGTGATCCGCGTTCAGGTATGTGACTTAAGAAAAAAATATATAATTGGATCTGCTGTTCCCTGACAAACAGGCGCGAGTGAAACTTCGTAGTTGTAGCTTCACCAGCGAAACACGATCAAATCAAATTAATCGGACTGCAGCTTTTAAAGAAATTTAATTGATACCGTCTTGTGCAAGTCGGGGATTTTTCAGTTGTAGTTTGAAGGCAGCCTTAGTGGCAAGTTTTAATTAAAATGCCACCTTCCGCTAATGTCTCCCAGCGTGGCAATTCCACTTGTAATTTTATAGCTGATGCAATTTTTTTTTTCGATGGTGGCCTCATGAGCTTAATAAAAGCGTTCAAGTTCTCTTTGTAAATAATATCCCCGCTGCAACTGTTTTATAGTTGAATAACGAATAAATTGCTCCAATCTTTCCTGCAAAATCATGTGCTCTAGATGTGTCTTTATTTTACAACATAGTGATGTATTTTTAGCTCCATTTGGTTGGGTGACATGTATATATTTCATTAACTGGTTGTGGGCCATTAAGAAAGTTGCTGTGATACGAGTATTAATTTCGTCAAGATGTTAGGGTTGCGCACCAAAGAAATTAATAGAACAAACTCTGATGACGGTCTGACGACAAGCAATAAACACGAAAAAAGTATCACTAATAAAAACTGAGAATATTAACAAGCTAACAGTCCTCGAAATAGTAAAGTTGGAGCGAAATATTCTCGTTCATTTCTGAAACACCCTTTCTAGGTCGAACGGATTTTGATTGTTAATTTACTAAGAATGCGCCCTAAATTGAACTCAAGAGAGAAGCTGTTAATGCCGTTAGTAAACAATTTCAAGATGCAACCGAGAGCTTTATTGGTCGGAACAAACGAGGGCATAAAGTTGCAAAACAAATTATACGTCGGCAAAAACTGCCGTGGCTCCTGCGTTGGCCGGTTGTAAATAATATTAAGTATCTCCGAAATTTATTGTTGCGAAGATCGGGCAAAGTTGAAATAAGTCAATGTTTTAAAGGTTACCTAAGTATTAACGGTTGATATGAAGTCCCAAGCACGTGCAGACTGGGAAACACGAACTGACTTCCTAATTTCCCAGTTTCGCACTTAACTGACAACCCTCTGTAATAAGGAGTCGTGCATGTTCCTTGTAACTTAGCAGGTTACAAACGTGGTTCGAAAGAAACCTGCTGTTCATTTTGCCGTAATACCGTATCATTAAACCAACACCTGAACGAAATAATATAATATTAGACGCTGCATAAACGAGCCCCGCAGCGTCCCATTAACTATAATAACAGCCCGATTAACTTCGCGCAGAAATCATCTTCACCAGAAGAGCATCTTCCACCTTCGATCTTCAACTGTGGACAGCTAAATCGCGCGGTATTAGGACATTCATTGGCCGGTCTCTCCCATTCCGCACCGCCCAACACTTCTTTTGAACCTTACGGGAGGCAGCTAAATTTATAAAACCTGCAATCATGTCGTGGAGGAGAAGTGGTGAAACGTAATTAACATGAGTTCGTTTATTTGCCTTGTCGGTTTGAAGTCTTCAAACACAGGTGAAGCTTTAATGCATAAATTTTACCGCTGTGGACAATGCAAACATGACTGTTTTAACAATTAGTTTCAGCGTGCATACGACCCTTGGGACGGCAATAGCCCAGGGCGTACTCGCATTACACCAGCAATGATTAGTACGTAAGTGGATAAGTTCTCGTGGTAGAGTAGTTGTTGATTAGTCCTTCGCCGCCCGACTGTTTAACTGGCTCACATTCCAGCATCCTCTTTTTACGCATTATTATTCATTATGAGCCATACCGAAAAAGTTTCAGCTTTGAACTGACCGAGTGACCACTCCGAACGGTTTTGCTAAGAGGTTAACCTAAAGCGGAGTTCTGAATTTTCGCTTTGATGAATTAAAAAGACGAGGATTTCAAATGCAGATGCTCGACGGAATTCTTTAGAAGTGGAAATTTAGAGGTTTGCCGATGAGATTTTTAACTTTCAACCGATGTCTTTGACTTTTCCTTATTTTTAATCCTTTTCATCCCGAACGTTATTTGCTCGACTTTTAATGTGCCGAGGCGTCCTAATGACGACGGAGTTTTTTTGGCTTAATGCAATTGTGGGTTATGTTTTTTCTTTCTGCAATTCCGACACTGATTCGTCTTTGTGCTGTCTCAAATGCAATTTTCCGTATTTAAGCGCCTTTGGCAGGAACAAATTCGCCATTTCTTCTTAAATATGTATAGGTAAGGTCTGCGCTAAGATTACGATTATCATTGTTGAAGAACAATACGGTGCTATGAATATGAGCCTGTTTCTATGTAAATTTGCTGTCACTGTAGAATAAATGGGCTTTGTATTTAGTTTCGCGTCAAGAATTTAGTATGTATTAACTTTATGAACTGTGCCATGTGAACTGAAGTAACGCAGCTTCAATTAGCTTTAGTCGAAACTTATTACCATTTTACGCATATTATAAAATACATCTTTTGGAGAGTTTTATTTTATTATAAATGTATTAAACTTTTGGTGTTGTGTTTTAAAAACAAGAAATAAGAAATATGTTTTCTTGGGAATCTAGATATATATCTTTTGTCTCTAGAGGTCTCCACACACGCATTCTTTTCGAAGTCAGGTAGAGGTTTTTTTTATTAAATAAATGGAAGGATGTTGGAAGCATTTCTTGGAGAAATCGTTACAGAATCGAGACAGTTATTGTTCAAAAGCCAGGTTTTTTATGCAATTCGTCAAGGATTGGTTTGGTGGAGTTTTAGTAGTGTAATTTTTACGCTGTCTAGGAATTAGTTGCTTATTTTTTAGCACATCTTTGTGTGAAGTTTTACAAGCTGTACTTTGTTTTCTGTAGTCTTCATATTCTCAGCAGAATCTGTTGCACTTTGTTTCTCTTCTTCATTTAGTTGGTAATTCTCATAAGATTTTACCACATAGTCCATCTATTGTACTTGTAATGTTGCAAGAGAATTTACCGTTTCAGAAGTTGAGATTATTTTTAGCTAAATCGATTAACATTTAACTGAATACATGCAAACGTCAACCTTTTTCATCTATTTAAAGGGAACAAGAGTGAAGTATTTAACATTTTTGTTAAGTAGACCACGACATAAGTTTAAATTTCATTTGATCATGTTTCCTTAATTATCAGCAATTATTGCCTTTATAGAAATTTAAAATTTACTTTTTTCTTACAATGTCTCATCTGTTATGACATTATTACGATTATTACAGTGTTTGACCTAATTCTAGCAGCAAATGGATGCCTTCAAGTTGTAAATAACAAACTTTTCAAACTTCCAAAAAAATTTTTAATGGAAGAAACATTATCGTCTATATAATCAGCCATTTTTTGCTTTTTAAGTCTTGTTTGGAAAAACATATTAAATCTCATTCCAAAAGTTATAGACGTACTTTGCAATATTGTCAGCACTGCTTAAAATACGTAGCAAAAAGCACTTATCCTTTTGGGATGAGGTACATTTAACGAGTATATTTAATTATGTAACAACCGAAACAGCAAAAAACTGAAGTACTGCTTAACACTTGAATTGTTCTACGTGACTGACAATTTTAAGTTAAATCTAATTTAAGTTATTTACAAGTATTTACAGCATAACATGCTTTGCAATGCCCTCAAGTTCGAATAATAATGACTAATTTGCTTGTAAAATTGCTTATTTATGAATCTCTTTTATTATTTTTATTTTATTACGCCTTTCGAAGATGTTTGTTCAATTAATTCAGTGAATTTAGTCTTACAACTCATCATTTAGTTCTTTCGTAAATTCCAGTGTTTTCTCACTTATTAAAATTTAAAAGATTTCGCGTCTTTTATAAAGCGTGGTATTATTCAAATTTTGTATTTTCGTATTTCATCAAGCTGCAGAACTTTTATTAAAAAAAAAGAACACTCAAGGATTTTTATAACAACATCTAGTTGTGACATTAATAATTTCGAGAAAATCGCTTTTAGATACTCGTGGCGGTCAAGTCATTCCGGAAAAGCAGAGGACGTTGATAATATTTTGGGATAGCAGTTGAAACTTAAATGGTTTAGAGTGTTTAGAATAGACATGAGGAGGCGTCTGCTAATGTTGCCCGTTTATGAAGACAAAAATATAAAACAGGATTTGAAGGCAAATAAACGCACAAGTTGCGGTTGCATTTATGCAAATCTGCCCCGTAAGAAGAACCACTGTCGGTATTCGGCTGTTTATAAAATCCCGGCTCTGAAAACACTCAAATATATGGAATCCATGCGGCGTATAAACCCAATCAGGAAATCCAGACGAATAAAACCCGCGGGTTGCTCGAGATTTACTGTCTGCATTAACCGGCACTCGTCCCATCCTAGCAGCAGTGTCCCGTGGATGCCACAGTTGCTTGCGTCTCTGTAAAAGCTCCTCTTTGGCACGAGCCCAGAGAACCTTATAAAACATAACTTCATTAACAGACCCTATAGAATTTCTGCATTAATGGGGTGATTGATGGGTTTTGCTCTTATTAAGCGCAATAGCGCGGCATAATGCGTTTTAATAAGCCAATTTTCTAACAATTTGCTCTAATTATTCTCGGCCACCTTAGCGATACGACGGCTGCACAATTTAAGGCTGCCATTCACTCGATCATATTTTTGATTAATGATTAGAGCATATGGTTACACATGAATGTATCTTTATTTCAGAGTTTGATCGTGTGAATTTAGATAAATTGCAAGACCATTATCAATGGAACCACAAGAGCGTGGGTCATCTTTCAGGCAATGTTGAAAAATGTAGAACTTCTAAATTGTTTTAAAATCGCATTCGCGTTTGAAAATATTAATAAAATTAACGAAAACTGATTCGACTACAAACTGAATTTTCAAGAATAGGCAACCAACAATACAGCTGTAATATCTCGATACTTATCAGATTAACGTCCCACCATTCCGTGCAATTTGCAGAACTACGTTCTGGCGTAACTGCAACACAATTACTTGGTGTAATAAAATAACCAGGAAATGACCAAAAAACAAGTTTTCCCTAAATAACTCTAAAAGTTTTGTGATATCTTCCAATCTGAAACAAACCCAGGTTTGCGAAGTCATAAATTCGAATGCGACAAAATTTTCCCATTGTTTGGAATTAAAGCAAATCGCTTTCTTGGTGGGCATATGAGTTTATTGTTGTACAAGTAACGAGGGTTGCAAACTTGAATTATGTAGAAGCAAGTGTATAACTGGTTGCATATGTTGAAACTGGAAATCTCTGGAGACAAAAAAAACAGCCAAGACAGGTTGACCTACGACCGAATTCGGGGACAATTCGCCCAGTCCGCTTTAACACCATTACCACTATTCCCGTTTTTTCTCCGTTGAAATAATGTAACCCTCCAGTTTTTTTAGTTCTATAGTCCATTTAAAAGCTGAGGTTGCAGTTTCTCGGACAAGGTCCGCAAATTTATCTGATTGTGTTTTCTTTTTGGAGCGTTTTTTATGATGAGGGAGTATAGCGCGGGCTGCGATCGTTATCGATCGTCGATTGAAGAAAAAAGTTGTTTGGATGAAACGAGCGAATTTTGAATTTTTAAACTACGCAGAAGGTTGCAGCTCGACAAGAGGCTGTGCTTTCGCTAGTTTTCAAGGGTCGTCTCGAGTGTTAACCCAGGATTTGACCGCTTGAGCACACCCCTAATTTTGACTAGTTGCTGCATAGTCGCCCCAGATATTTCATTTTGGTGCAGCAACTTGAAAACTGATAACTGTAAACATTTTTCAACTCAGGCTCAGCGTCATTCGTAATATTCGTAATTACACTTGTTAGTTTCGCTTTGGTTTTAACTGGTCTAGAGTTGAATATTATATTTAGACCTTTTTCTGTTATTTTTCTTGTTAGCACAAGGCAAGAAGAAAATATTCCTCATTAATTAAAAATGAATGTAGACCGGGTATAGAAATAGCACCGTCTAATGATGTTCTCGGTCGCGGATATTTCTTTATTAAAATTAACTCACATCCAGCGTGACTTCTTGCTAGTTTTTTTTCTCACAATTATAAAACAGGCGCTCATAATAGAATCCTTATAATTGCAACGATATTTTCATTTTTTGCCCGTCTTGTTTTATTTTAAGCTTTAATAGTAAGTACCTTAGCGAAGCTTCCCTGAAATCCTTTGTATCAACATCGCCTTCCCTATTTCGCACTCACACCGATTTTTTGCATGTAATCAGAGGAATGGCAGCCGATGCTTTTAAGCGATTATTTTTAATCGCTGCATTCAGTCGTTAACAGAATGGTTAAATTGAAATAATATTTTTAATAGGATTTGCCGCTGCATTGTTGCTGTCCGTGAAAGGTTTTAATAAAATTTTTGAATAATTTGTATTTATATTCAGTAATCGAGTAACGCCCGACTTGCTCAAGAACAATGCGACCACAAAACGGTTAACTGCAAATGTTCCTTGCAATTTGGTGTTGCACAATGCGGATGTGGATAAGATGGCAAGCATTAGGTAAATTTTACACGTGTCAGGAACGAAATTACATTTCACTTTAAAATTCCAGCCGCCATGTAAGCAACTTGGACTGAGATTGATGCATGTGACAAGTGCAATTTAAATAATTAAATGTGCCTTACAAAGTTGAGTACATTGGACAAACGATTTTATCTCGCCCATAAACAACGTTCGCTTAAATTATAATTTTATTGCTTCGTGTACTGCATGCAGTAAATTCTTCCTGCATTCTTGACGAGCGTTGAAACGAAAGAGATTGTTATTTCGCTTCAAAATTGCATATGTACGTAGAATTAACATGCGATGGTTCCAAAACATCAAAGCAGAGTGCACAGATGAAATGGATATGGATAAAAACGCGGTATTTACATATCAAAGCATCAGGAGTAAATGTGGAAAGAATAAAGTTTATTAGAACGTAAAAATCGAAAAGTGGATGCGATAAAATTTGGAAAAATTCGTAAGTTGATTTAAATTTGAAATTCTGGTTGAGGAACTATTTTCGAATAAATCTGCATTTGTTCCGGAGGGAAATGTAATTGTCACGTGCCATTCGAATGAAATAAATGAAATCCACGTATCATTAAAACTGGAAAAATTGCAAACGTATTCAAAAACCCCCATCATTTTCCCAGATGTGTAATTATTTAAAGCGCGTTTCAATTATTTTATGGACTTTTTTGCAGGTGCCGATGTAGCATTTACATTGTAAATTATTTCCCTCATACATCAGTTCACTTAGTGCCTGTGGTGACAACTCATATTTCACAACATATTTTTCTAGTGCCCGACTAATTTTAAACGAGCTGCATGCGGGCAGACCTATCATTGGCGACCATAAAACGCTCTCACCTTCAGATAAATCAAAGAGGAATACGAAAATTAGGCGGACGGTTTGACGAGCACAACAGTGTGAAAACCTTAATGAGGATGTTTGTTATATGAAGTGAAGGCAAGAATCCCCAGCTTGTGCCAATCTGAAAGTTACCACTCTAAGCTTTATAGATAATTGGCACTCACAACCAGGCCCAAGTCTATTCCCGCTGCGTCCAGTGGTCACTCCAAAAAGCTCCGCTATCGCTTTCAAGCTCATCAGAAAGCTTTCATCGAACCAAACTCCTGCAGAGTCCGTCCCAGTCCGCATACAAACCAAATTGGATTTCCAACTTATCAGTTACCGAAAGGAACATACAAGATTTATCCCGCCGCCATTAACCTGCCCTTGCACAACTGCTCATTAAATCAGTCACAATGTTGTTTTGTCTTAAACCGAACTTCTCAGCAAAAAAGACCAAAGTACACTTTTAAAAGTTAAAATATCATTTTACAAAGCTAGATCTAGGTGTAGCAAAAAACATTAATGGTGTTTCTCAACGACTCAGTACCACTCTGCTTGACTGTTTTAGATTTTTCCATAAATTGGTTAAAATTTTCGTTTACATTAGAAAAGCTTATTTCCGAAATTTTGTATTTGATTCACAGATACTTTAAAAAAATTTCGCATAAAAACGGTTTAAGATACAGTCAATTAATGAGACATGTTACCTAAATTTTGAAGATTATTTAAAATTCTATATTTTTTCAGTTAGCTGTGACTAATATGAGATCTCAAAAACATAGTTTTCTAGTGTAAATTGAAGGTGTTGCGAACTTTTGCAAAAATCGGAAAATATTGTTGAATAGAATTGACATGGAATAACATTTCCATGTGATTCATGTTGGCTGCAGGGGTTAGAAAGAATGAAAGTAATAGCAGCGCAGAAACATAATTACATTCTAATTCAGAGAAAATTGCTAAAATAAAAGGAAAGGAACCAAAGATAAGCCCTACGATTGCTTGCCAAATCCTCCAGTTGTTTTAGATAAAACATGTCGCAGCTACTTTTACTGCCTGAAATAGAGCTGTAATTGAACAATGTGCAGGTTTTGAAATAATGTCTAGCACAGAGTAAAAAGTTGGACCTTATAATCTAATTTCTAGTATTTACCAGTCGTCTGGGAATAACGCGCAATGGAAAAGAATTTAAAATTACCTCAATTTGCCGGAATCTCTGTAAAAGACAATTCAAAACCCATTTTAAAATTTATAAGATGCGTGACCTGTCATGGAATTGTAATTATAAAGCAAAATTAACTGGGAAAAATAATTCATGATCCACGCTACATTCTCCACGCTTCTTCCGCGCAGTAATTTACCCAATAGCAGCGGTTTTTCTATATAGGATGGCAATAAATTATTCCGTTTCACCATTAAATTTGTTATTTGCTTTTTGCTTAATAAATCGGTAGTGCAGACTTTGTTCCGCGGTTCGTTACTTACCTGAGACGCAAACCGCATTAAAACGGGAACTTTTCACAAATATTTCAGAATTTTCAGTCCCGTATGTGCAGTTGCGAACTTTACATGTTTATTTATGAGTCTGGGAGCTTCGTGCAAGCTTTTTGGATTTCATATCGGCACAATTTATTAATATTTTAATTGATTAACCATGCAGAAGCACATTAAAACGCGTTGGTGTGAAGTGACAAAGACTGCTAATCCCTGCAAAACACGATTCACTTGAATATTCCGAGTTAAGAGGTTGCAGTACTCTAGTAAGACATAAGCTTGCCTACTGCGGCTTAGATTAAACGTATTTATACCATTCATAATGTACACCATTACAGACTAAAGTTGAAATACCTTTATTCCTCAAGCGTAAACATACTGTGTGTTGCTGAAGGATGTCAACAAATTTCGGTTAGGATTTGTCGCAGCAAGTGGAGAAAATCAATCCATAAAATTCTGCAGCGAGTACTCTTTGTTGGGAGTATTTTATAACTCCCTAGCTTATGTGAATGTAAAAGATCCAATATGCAAATTTGATTAAATGGAGATTTTGACCTAGTTCTACTATCTAACTAAATCGAACCAATATGGTAGTATTTGATTAAACGAAGATTTCAACCCAGTTTTACTACTCATGTAAACCGTGGCCAATATCCGATATGTTGGCTTTTGACATGAAACCGCTGAGGTCAGTCAGTTCTGAAAATAAAATGAAACTTTTGGTAACCGCTCACTGCTTACATGCAAAATTTTCAGTACTGGAATTATTTCGTTTGTCCGAGCTGTAAATCAATCGTTAAAAACCCATTCTTCTCTCTAACAAATCTTAATTTATCTTTATATTGGAAGAAAATGAGCAATTACCCGAATTATTCATCATTGTCGTTGTTCTCTTATTTTCGATGATTGTTGAATTAATTTGCTGCGAAAATCCGGAGTAAATTAAATACAGTTCAAAACTGACAGCTAAGTTTTGTTAAATGTCGGTTAATTTTACAACCAACCGCCCGACATTAGAACTAAACATTTTTGACATTGTTTATAGCGCGCCATGTGTTTTCCCTCCCACGTCGCTGCTTTTTTTTAAAATAACGTTACAACAGCGGCATATGTTACGAACTTTTTCGAATTTTATTGATATTCAATACCCTCCAGTTGATGCATATATTAACGTACGATTATAGCGAAAAACAGAATTTTGAAAAGCTTTGTCTAGTGGACGGATTAATATTGAAATTCTATGCTAATTATCAATTTCCATTTGCAGTTTTATTTTATCATCGTCTGTCAGAATCTTCACTTCTCTTGAATCTTGAAGTGCATATTGCACGACGTTTCGTACAGGGAGCTGTCGTATTTGCGTTGACTAGCCTTAATAGAACTGGATGTTCCATTGTCTCAACTTGCATTAAAGCAACATCCTTTGTATGCTAATTTCCGAACAGTATGTACAGCAATGTCTTAATTTTGTTCGCAGCAGACTCTTTTCGTTGCATACCTGCATGCAGCGTACAAAATCCATGTTGCATCATGCCAAATTGAGGATCGCAGTAATCATATGACGTACCGGCTCTTTCTCTTTTACCATTGTTCTCGTCAATAATAGCCCAACCAGTTGAAATAAATGGCAAAACTTATTATTATTCATGTAAATTGAATCAGTCACCCATTATCAACGAGAAAAATAAAATGATACGTTATTATGTTTTTCTGTTCGTTTTTAGCCCACGAGCATTAGCGAGGGGCGCTATTGATCTTGTCCATGTCACTCTCTCGTCCTCTAGGACATCACGTCGATTACGTGAGAACGCTTTGACCTATCGAGTTCAGATTTTGTGTACGGATTCTTTGTCAAATTCGAAGTTCTAAGTTCGTTAATGGGCAATATAGCTCAAAGGGTTGCGGGGGGCGCACAGCCCCCCTAATTAAGATAACACGATGAAATTTTGTCAGTTTGTCACAAACATCGAATGGAGGCAAACAAAAAAAAGAAAATCAAAATCGGTTACTTAGCGCCTGAGTTTTAAATTTTAAGAAGTTACTTGAGGCCCACATACTGCCGTTTAGCGGACTAAGGACTAGCGCATTTTTTAACTGCTCCAACCCTAGTGCAGATTTCTAATCTGCCGCTTGCATTTCACCATCACTACCCTCTTTGAGCTTCTACCTGCGTCACCGGCTTTGCGTTGTTACATTCACCCTTGGAGATCCGTTATTAAAGCATTTA
>QDEB01133395.1:0-14442 GCA_004193795.1 Asbolus verrucosus | reverse complement strand
TTGAGCTATATTGCCCATTAACGAACTTAGATCTAACAATTTGACAAAGAATCCGTACACAAAATTTGAACTCGATAGGTCAAACCGTTCTCACGCTATCGGTGTGATGTCCTAGAGGACCAGCGAGCGAGCGAGCGAGTCACATGGACAAGATCAATAGCGCTCCTCGCTAATGCTCGTGCGCTAGTATATGTATAATAAAATAGTTTTCTATCATGTCTTTATTATTTATTTAAACAAAAATTAATATGTAATACACCTATTTTTGTTGATATTTACTTTTAATCCGTATTTAATAATGCGGGTAATAAATAATTCCAATAAAAGGGCTTCAATTTATTGATCCCAGTTTACCGTATACAGCTTTGTAGATACTGCATTTCGCATATAACTTCAGAGTTTGCATTTGAAAACAAAAGTAAAAGCTAAATCATCATTTAAATTCCTAACAAGTTATTTTTGCAGTATTGAAATGAGGGTTCTCTTATTAACACTTTTAGGTTTCTCCTAAATATTAGACATAACAAAACTATTGTGGTTTTTCTATCATACCTTTCAATTGGTTATGCCATAATGTCACAATAACATTTTGTTTGTATCAAAAATCCAAAATCTTTCGACCGTGACAACAGTAATGGATTATGTGAGAAACATCTTTCATTAAACTTTCTCCCATTTTTATTAATTTTACATTACAGTTGTTCAATTTTTTTTATGGATTAGGTTAGGTTTGTATTGTTTTGAAAAAATAAAAATCAACGTCATTTATACTATAATGTACAATAAACATATACAGGTAACTAAAGAGTATGGAAACAATTAAATATTCTGAAAACGGTTTACCGAAATTCGTTGAGATTTGGTATACCGTTAGGGGAAGTTAAGTTCTATTACTCTATTAATTTTTTCAATTTTACATCTTCATTCGCTTTTAAGATATAAAGGTAACTTGATTTTTTTTTAAATCCCATTATATGTTAAATTTTACATTTTTGAAAAGAACATTTTCTTCTGAAACATTTCCCGGCAAATTATTATTGGCAGAAATTTAGTGGAGAGTACTTTTAGCATCTGATGTAGAATAAAAAATTCATCATTTCGTGTTTAAAATTTTCTTTTACCATTTGAACTTCAAGTCAGCTTTCATTTAAGTGTGCCAATTTTACAAAAATGACATTTTCAAAGACAACTATTTAAAAAACATTTTTTTGAAGTTGAATTTGTTTTTATATTACTGAGTTCAGTGAAAAAAAGCTCTTTTCAAAAATGGTACATTTAACCCTAGTGCTATTTAAAAGAAATCAAGTCACCCTTGAATCTTAAAAACTTACAACGGTATAAAATTGAAAAGATGCAGATGATAGAATTTAAATACTCCTATCCCATACAAAATCTCAAGGAGTTCCGACAAACCGTTTTCTAAATGTTTAAATGTTTCCATACTTTTTAGCGACCTGTATATAAACCATGTTATAACAACAAATATGATTTTTTCCACCAAAATTACAAGAAATATAAAAAGCAACTTGTTTATTATCTTACAATAAAATTAATGATTTTATCACATTTATAGAAAGGTTTTTAATGCCATTCAGAAGAGGATTATTTTATTTACCATAATTTTTAGAAAGACTAAATGTAAAACTAAACTAAAATAAAATAAACTATTATCACTAAATGAAGAAAAATTAATATAATTGCTGAAGTACCTAATTAAAATGTAACTTTAGCAGTTATTTGGTAGTTGTTACTTTAGAAATTTCTATACACAGGTGTATAAAATAAATGGTTTTATGTTCGAAAATAAACATGTTTCCGATATCGTAAATTTTTATTTTACATAAAATGCTTCCATTAATGGGCGTTTTCGACATAGCTTTTATATTCATGGTTTTTTAAGATCAGATAAATTTTTAAATGACATAAATTGTCATGCTGATGTCCAAAAGATCAACATTCACATATAAATCTTCTATGACTGGATTACAAGATCACAAAATTTTGTTCAAACAATAAGTGTTTCTGGCCTCTAAGTTTTATTTTTAGGGAAATGAATTCGATTTCGTGACGAGACAAATTTTTTTCCTTCTTACAGGAAGTCCATTTATTGCATTACAGTTACGACTGTGGCGAGCATTTCCTTGCCTTTGATTTGTTGCCTGCCAACGTTTCCTTTGTTTATTTATAGATTTTACATTTAAACGGAACATGGTTGTACAACAACCAACAATGAAAAACACATTTGTCCCATAAACAGATGCAAATTTAAACGGATAAGGCGGCTTCTTTGAAGCAGACCATGTGAAGTCGTACAGATTTGGAAAGCTTTCTTTTCCTGTTAACTCGTTTTGCAGGATAAAACTTTCGTGTCCCATTTAATCAAGCTTTAATGAAAAATCAATCATCCAAATCACCCGAAAGCTCTCACGCTTCAAGGTGACAATAGCAATCGGGGCTTTCACCGGCACTGACTACAGTCCTGTGCGGTCTAAAATTAAATTTGAAGCTGTGTTATTTTCAGTTACCTTGACTTCACAGAGCACCGCAAAAATTGAAAAGGAAAAGCAAAAGTACGATTTTAATAACCAAACAAGGAGCAATACGAGTTGAGAAAAAAGTCATAAGTTACTTGGAATATTTTCCAAGAATTTCCAATTAAACTTTCTCCCGTCGCTGCATGTGGGCGTTACAAGTGAATCGAGTTTTATGAAAGGAATTACATTTTAAGATCTACTAAACAAAATCAAAATAAAAACATCGTTGTGTTTTCAGTTGAGTTAAACCGCTGCGAGTGTTTATCTAATTAAATTCACAAAGGCTACACATCCTTTTCGGCGGTAATCCGTTCCGAAAGCCCATCCGAATTAAGGAATTACGGCATCTAATTCATTCATTCATGAGTTCGTTTTATAGTAAAATAATTCGATGTCCGCAAGGTCGTTGACTTAATAAACAAATTCGTTTGTTGATCTTTCAACTTTACATACTTGGCGAAAACAGCCGATCACGTCGATTAGTTCCAATAAACTTATTTAAGAACAGCAATAAATACGTCACTCTTTAATTAACAGCCAGACTATGAATAAATTGTATACTAAAAAAATTAGCGGCCGCTCCAAATCATTCCGAATGATAATTTTTAATTCTGCTCAGCAACCAGAAGCTCATGCTCATCTAATGTGCATTCCGGAGAGTATCTGAGCAAATGTCACATTTGAAGCTGTGCATCTGGCCGATGCGGTAAGAGGTACAAGAATACAGGTGCAGGTCAAAAACCCCTGCACGTGCATACACCTGAATTATTGCTCAATTACCTGCACCTCAGCGTGCACCTAGCTTTTATTCTGGGCATTTCGATTTTTTGGTGCCCTTTTCGGGCATCTGGCCCTTGTCTAGTTCTTTCGCCCCACGTCAGTGGCGTGCAGCGCTTTTAACTTTATGTCTCTACCCGACCAGGTAGGTTTCGATACTAATTGGTTGAAATACTGTTATTATGTAAAAGCGAGGCGATGTCAAGGATATTTATCGGTTCGATGGAGAGAAGTGGGTGATCCCATGGGGCGACTGCGACTTCCTTTATGATAATGCTGTCAAACATATCAGGGTTTAGAGCTTTTTATACAAAAGTAAAAATGTTGTTAGATCTGGACCAGTCCCGTAAATTATTGTAATAAGTTCAAGTCTGTTTGCTGCTGCAGGGAGCCAGTCTAAAAAATATTGCAATTACACTCATAGTTATGGTAAATTTAAATCTCTTTAAGAATACTATGCGGCATCTCAGCATCTACTTATTAAAAATTATTTGCGTATAATGATGTGGCCTGAGATACTTAAAATGTTCATGAGACATAAAGTCTCATTAAGAAAAAGTACAGCGAGATAATTTTCTGTTTTTTTGAATAACAGGAACTATTATGGTTTCTTACGAGTCGTTAAATGAAACGGGATATCAGTTCCTATGCTGAAAAAAATTAAATCGAAGAAGATTTATCACAATTAAAATTCTTCAGAGAAAAAGAAATCAATTTAGTTTACTATTTCAGGAAATCACCCTTCGTCTTTCTGTTATCATTATTAATACCGTTCCTTAGATAAAAGGTTCTAATATGTATAATTTCACATAGAAAATTATAACGTTACATACTGATAAGTATTTACAGGTCGATCGAATTACACGAAAAATCGATTACCTCGAAACAAATTGGTAATAAGCATCTCCCTGGAGAAATTCCAACATGTCCAGTTGAGCGTACATCCCAAAAATCGATTTTAGTCAAATATCCATTGAAATTTGCTACTATGGAAAACTACAAATAAAAAATCTTCAGAGATTAAAAAGATGCAAAACCTAAAAGCAGTAATAAATTGTTTGGGATGCAAATTAGTACCTGTTACGTGATGTTAATATTAAATTTAGGCGAAAAAAATTTTAATTAATAGAACAAGGAAATTATACGCTGCAGTATGGATCAACATCAACTGAGACCACAATCAAATTTGCATTTAACCCATAACCGGCATGTTCTGTATACACGGTGAGCTGATCAAAGTTTACGAAGGATCTAATGCAGATCATTAATGCATTTTCTTGAGTAATAACAATTTTGTTTCAACGTCTTAAAAATTGATCTTATCAGACGGGACTTGACCATGAATGTGGGGACATTTTTTTTTATGAAGCGGTCAAAAAACACCCCTTTCAACGAGTGTAACATAACTATAGACCTAAATAGACCAATATATTGATTTCATTACATAATTTTGCACGTTAACAGAATTCATTTTTATTTATGATAACATTTAAATTTAATTTGAATTGAAGAAGTTCTTATACAGAAAGATCAAATTTCAAATCGTAAAGGAACCATATCGTTTCTAAAGTTGGAAATTATATTATTTTTTATATCACACACAAACTGAACTATAAAAATCAATTTTCATTCAAATCATTTTGCAACAAGTAAAACTCCCAGAATTTTTAATTTTATTTTAAAACGGCTAACTTTAGAAGAGAAGTTGTAAAAACACATACAGTAACTTGTTTTATATAACAGAATAGAAAATAACAAACTCGATGAAACATATGACTTTTGTGTTTTTTTTTGTTAATTTTAGAAAATTAAAAATTTTTACATCGAATTAACCATGATTATCCTCAAAGGATAATCTAATTGCTTTCATTGAACTGCCTTAAGCTAACAATGCGCACACTTTTCATTTGTATATGTTACTTGACTCATCCTGTACAATTTGTTTCATGTCAAATGCAAATTTTCACGAAAACAAATTGTGTTGTGTTGCAAAAAAAAGCAAAAAGGAATTTTGATTATCTTTCGATCGTCTGTGTGCTTCAACTTTAAATTATCTGAATACTGTGATTTGTTTTTGTGTTATGGCATGTTCGCACGCCTTCAGATCTGTGGAAACAAAGTAAACATTTTTTTTTTTTGAACTTGTAACTACTGTACTGGTTCTGAAGCATACTACCGAGACCAGATTTAGATTTTTAAAGATTATATAATTGTCAAAGTTTTTAGGAAGAAAATGGCTTTTCACCGTGTGTGAGATATGTTGCACTAGATGATTTATACTCCTTTGCATGCGATTGTCAGGAATTGGGTTGCAAGTTTTAAGAGACTGATTTCTGTGTCTACCCCCGAAAATATCGATGTTCACATGATATTAACAGATCGTTGAATTGGGCTAAAACGTATATCTGAGACATTGAAGATTTCATATGAATGCGTTCATCACATTATTAGTTCACTTCGACTTGAACGTGAAAAAAGTTTCCACAAAATGGATATCCAAATGTTTGAATGCGTCTGCGCACAAATCGCACATTGTAATGAATACAGGATTTGAAATTTTTGAAGAATTATTTAATTAATTAATTAAGTAAATAAATAAATTCAGCCGATTTATCCTTAGACTATTATTCCAGTTACAACCTAAATTATCAATTGGCCTTGAAATTGTCGGCAGATTCTGAACACATAAAGTACTAAAGAGATGAAAAGTCTCGGATGCGGTATTTTCAAACTATTTTGTAGATAAAACACTACATTATAAACCCTGTATTAGGCACAATTGATGCCCAAAGTGATACGTCAAGTGAATTCTTACATTTTGACAAATTTTAAAAACGTTTATAGATACATAAGTTTACTTTTTATTAAAATAAAATATCAGGTATGTTGATTGAAAAATTTTTAATAACATCTCTTAAATTTTGTTAGTAGTTTTAAAATGTCTACAAAATAGATACTGGAGCATGTCGTTCTGAAAAGTTGAAGACTGCTACGTTGACGATATTTTTCATGATGTATTTGAATCTCCTCCTGTAAAAGGTTTACGGATATGAAAATGTAGAGAATCTGAAAGGGCTTGAATGCAGAATTAGATTATCCATGTATACGCCCCTGCTTCCCATTAACCGTTTTTATTAGGTAACGAACCGTCTTTTATCGTTGTCGAATCCAGTCACAACAGTGGGTGGGTATATTATTTTTAATGGAGCTAAATTAAAAGCTCACTGAAATGTACAACATGCAATACAATTAAGACAATAAGGAATTCAAATACGGCGTGAGTAAAAAATTTAAGTAACGACAATAAAAGCGAATGACTGGCGTTTTAATAGCACGTCAGCCAAAAGACAGTCTGTCGACTTTTCAACAGAAAATGAACTCATAAAACCTTTTGTACTACATATCTTAAATATCAAACAGATGTCGGAGGGACTTGTTCAGAGCGACTTGAAAAAGGTCGGTTCGTTTGTTATTTCATCACATGTGCGTTTAGGCTGGATTTAAATGGACTGAACCTTGACCAATTTCGGCAAAAAAGGACGGATGACGGTGTACAGTTGCTGGCAAAAGTAATGAGACACGAACGAGGAAGATCTCACGTTTGATTAATAGCACGTTTCCAGGCTCCTTTGAAGCCGCCGCCGTGCCATTAGTTGTTTTAGCGCAGATTGACCAACTTTCGATGATAGCCAGGCAGATATAAAATTTCACCAAAACGGGCAACTTGTGATTTATCTGCATTAATTATTGATTAACCGCTAGCGGGCGTGGATGCATGTTCTCAAACTGGAGTTGCAACATTCTCCATGCCATGCGGCCTTCTTTGTGAAAATGCACATCTGTGCTCTGCAAGCCATTTACACACCGAACAAATTTCGCAAAAATCCCGAAAGACAAAATCGCATTTGCAGCGCCGCAAAAGTCATTTCAGTGTCAGTTTTTTCTCTCTTTAATAATTATGGCTTTCATAATTTATTCCTACACATACGAGTTTCATGTTTTGCTTTTATTGCTTGATTGATTACAGCAATAATACCATGGAATTAATCTTGGAAATGAAAGGATTAATAATTAAAATAAACACCTACGGAGGTGGCGGTTAATTAAATTATTTACCAATTGGCAGTGTTACTGCTTTTCTTCGAGTATTTTTGGATACCAATTACGGTCGCTTATAGGGAGTGTCAGTGGGAGGCATACATCTGCATAAGTAACCCTTTGTTTTTTATTTCGAAACTGCAAAATCGCTTGAGCAAAAAGCTTCAGGTGAAATTCCAACTAAGTGGATTACATAAAACGTGCAGGAACTGAAATTTGATACAGATTACGAATAAAGAATTAAAAGGACTCTTACGTCATGTGTTGATGTGACATCATATGTGAACATGTGATGAAAGTGATACAGTCGCATCTGCACATAATCATACACACTATTTGCAATGTGGATCACAAAGACAGAAGCTGTTCTTCTCTTTCAGAACTTCGTCCACTAGAACTTATTTTTGTATGGTGCCTGGGGATACCGTTTTTTTTTGTTGTTTGCTCTTTGCTTAATAAGTTTGGTTAAAAACCCCTTTCAAATGTCCCTAGATGATTTAGGGCACCTTTCTGTTCCTGTAAAACACCCATGTGCTTAAGTTGTCAGATTATAACTCACTCTTTAATACATTTATAGTCTACTTTACATTTACGCTCCTAAGTTGATGGTGGCAGTTTTATTTTCTCAGGAATAAATTTTGTTCTTTCAAAATACTTGAAATATGGAACATAGTAGAAAATTTTAACAAAATCAGTTTTATTTTAGCTGATCAAAAAAATAACGAAAATTTTGCTTAATTTGCTTTAACGAGTTGCTTTAATGAAATTTCAAAAAACTTTAAGAAACCAAACGAATACAAAATACAAACCACCTTATTATATTATGATTGTAACGTCATTTTTAAGTAAACATAACTTGCTCCAAGATCTATTTCAAATCACCCCGATGTGACTTTAAATATCTACCATTTATAAATGTGAAATTTTTAGAAATGCCATCTTAATTACATATCACATGATTTCTTTTATGTGTTTTGACGTGCTGTGTTTTATATTGTTATGTTATCATATCTATTCGATTTTCTTAAATGATAGTAGAATACACAATTTACTGGTAGTTTTAAAATCGTATATTTTTTATATAGATTTAAAAATTTCTATGAATAATATCAGATGTGTAAAATCTTGTTCGTGAAATCAAAAAAGAATGGAAAAAAAAATCTTAAATATATGTTTAGGCCAAATTGATTTTTATGCTTTCGTAGAAGCATTCGAATTTTTGATAAAATGTAAGTAATTATTAGTATATCTTTAAAAAAAGTAGGAAGTATCAGTTTTTGGAAGTAAGCTGCTAAAATTGTAATGACGTCATCGGCTATCAAGAATTTTGCAATATTAATTGTGAGCATTTTTTAATTTAACATCGAAATGATCGAAATTAGTAACGCAATATTTAGATCTTTTAGTCTTTTCACATGTAGTGAAATTTTAAGTTTTTTATCTATTTATGCGAAGAGTAGAAGCAAAGGTTTGTCTATGATGTTTCCAAAATACATTACGAAAATTTTACAAATGCTGAAAGAAGCAGAGAGAAATGTTAAAAGAGAAATCAGCATAACAAACAGTAACTAAGTGAATAAAGTATTAGCAACATCAGAGTCATATCTATTTTTGTAAGATATTCAATTTTTTCAGGAAATACATATTTAGCGAAGACTAACTAGTTGCTAATATGCATAATTTAAACAAATTCAAATTTTGTATTTGAGTTCGAAATTCAAATGATGGATAATAAAGTACGCAGATACAAGCATACAATCAACAACAAAACATAAGTAAACCATATATATATGTGTAATAAATGGCAACTTTTTTTTTTTTGTAAAATTGAATGAGTTTTGAAATAATTTTAACCAATAATATATACTGTTCATACATATTAAAATCGACTTTCAGTGGATTTATTATTTAAAGATAACCTACATATATTATCAAAATATTAAAAAGAAATAATCTTTAATTGCATCAGTGATAAGATAAGATCTTCTGCATTTTAGACAAAAAAGTCATCATAATATGTTTATTGTTTATCTCACATAAAGTTGAATTTGTAAAATAACTGTAATAAAAAAATTAAAAATCAAAACTTTGCATACATAGAAATTAGTAAATTTTTTCTACATCTTATAACAATTCAGCAAAGTAAAATAAGTATAACTTTTTGTGCAAAAGTATCTCAAAAGTTTTACAAGCTGTTAATAAGAACATTTTGAGAAGTTGCAACTTCTTAAGGAAATACTTAGTTTCAATAAAACAAAAACAAAAAATAAGCCAAATAAAAACACAGTCTACTGGGACCTAACAGATAATTTGTTCATTTTTTAAAATTTTTCTGCAGCTAACAAGTTTTACCTTGAACGTTATTTTTCAGAAAAGATTTATTGTTTCATCTTCGTATTGTTTTTTTTTTGCATATTAAAAGCAACTGTAGCAAACGAAATTAATATATCATATACTGTGTTTCCTATGAAGGCGAAGTCTTTGCTCATTGAAATCTTATGTTGATATTTAAAACTGAAACTCTATCAAAATTTTGTTTATGCGGTTGTTTTTACGGTCCTCATTTAAGTACTTTGGTGTTGCAATTTCCATTATGCGAAGTCATTGAAAGGACATAACATCCAGATCACATAATCACTTTTAAAGAATTAAAGAATAACAGAGATAAATTTTTCTAAAATAAACGGTATTGAACAACTCTTTTTTGTACAAAAACCGTCTCGTCCTCACGAACACTCATTAGCAGAAATATATTTAATGTGTAATATTTAGAAAGACCATAAAGCAAGTCTGCTGTCGCAATAAAAATTACACACCTTGTGCAAAGATAAAGATCCACAATAAAAAGCCGTGACAGTTTAATTATTAATTCTCTTAAACAAGTTGAAAAAAAATCGCAAATTATTTATTTCTGCATTCCATTATCTGATAATATGCAAATGACGCTCTGTAATGCAGTTTTCACATAAAGATATCATTCGACTATCAATTCTGAATGAATGAAATTTACATACGTAATTATTATAATGCAATCAAAGTCGCACTAGCCCGAAAGGCATGAATAAAATTCTCTTACTACAACTATTACGCCTCTAAATACTACATGAATCCATTCTGTAATAGATCATTACGTATAAATTATCTCCAAACACATTTCCTGTGTACGAAAGGCGTTCATATATGGGCCAATATTTTTCTTCTTAATTATTGAAATTACCATCTTACTCCATGATTTTTTAATTAACAATAATTATTGGGTTGGGAAAAATTATAGGTATGATCACATTAATATGTTCCATCAAATTTAAAGGACAGTCTGGTGATGTGGACGAAAGATTAGGCCGGCATGTTGATGATGATGAAATCCAATAAATCATAAAGTCGCTGTCTTGTTCCAAGGCATTTTCCGCAACTGTGACTAAAATGTGTTTTGTTGTAGGAAAACATCTGATGGTTTCCCTACATTAAACAGTAATAAAAAACTGACTAAAAGCAATTTGGTTGGAACGTATTGACTAATCTAACGAGTTTCCATTGAATAGGCCATTGTGAAATGAATTATGTTACGATAACCAGAACCACATAAAGTTTTATTCATTAATTAAAATTGAACGTTATCTGGTCGATTTTATATTGCAAATTACGTTTTATTTATTCATTTACCAACAAATTTCAGTGACTTATGGACGAGTGGCCTTTTTGGTTTTACCCGCAAAACATAACAAGAGAGTCAGCCATAGATAAATTTCTCAGAAAATGACCCTTGTGTCCAGTGAAGGTTCTCAAAGACACCCGACCCAATCCTACACTTCGTTAGTAGATAATACTCGGCCTATTTTACCGTAGAGACTTAGAATTTTATGGATGGGAAAAAAGTTGTATTAATCGAAATAAATCAGCTTTAACTTGAGTATTAAATCGATAAATCTGGCTTTGAGTTTCACTCATTATGGAAAGAAGAAACCTACACTTGGGTTGCTTAATATAGACTTTATCTCAAATTCAACATTTACATTCTTTATCAGCACATCAGTAATTTAAATGTCAAACTAGAAAGAAGTACACTGAGAAAAAATTAATTAAATTTAATGTTGTCGGGTTTTGTTGGAGCAGTGCACTTCTTATCAGAACAAAACGCCGCATTCCCGCAATAGTTGGTGTTGATGTACTCTGTAAAGCACCAACTTGGTCGTATTTCTCTATTTCCCCGCGCCCACCTCAAACGGAATTATCACCATTCTTGTTTGTAAGTAGAATACGTAGTTTTACAATATCCATATTTATAGATGTATCACATTGTAAGGTTCAGTGCGCCGACACAACGACAAAATTATCCGGCAATAAAGCCTTACCTGAGGCCTATTGAAATCGTCATAACACCTCGCCCCCTTCCGGCCTATAACCGGCGTGATTTCGGTCTCTTGACCACCACCGTGTCCCGAAATGCACAGAACAAACAGAGTCAACTGCACTGTACACCACATTTTTTTTAGTCACCTACCAGCGAAATCGTCTCCGGATTAAGATAGATTCATAACTGGGCCGGTGCATAAGTTACGGATTTTTTCAAGAACTGGCGTAATCGACACGTCTTCTCTCACGCATCATCGACTCAGCCGTCTTGGTCCCACGACACACTACAATACTACACAGACGCCGCACAGCAATGCTCTCCTCGGATGTTGTGTGAGCTCCAGATGCCCGCGGAGACTGAACACTTGTGCGGAGATTACTTTCCGTCCGTCAGAACAGGGCTGCATTTAGGAAAATACCACCCGTCGACTGGTCTCCTGGAGGGCCCGCTTCCAAATCAAATAAAGCCTCTGCTTTCCGCTATCTATCAGCATTCTCTTATCGGCGATCGCTCGACAAGCTATAAAAACGCTGCTTCAGTAGATGACGACTGAAAAACCGAGTGAAAGCTATTAGTTATATCGCATGCCTTGGAGACGTTCGAGAACATGGTCCTGGAATCCTTCCACGGATTGATTTGACTGCCGATAACGCTAATTAATCTGGCGAAACACGTAACCAGCTGGCTGGTGAATAGGATCATTTTTAGATGCTGATGGCCTATGAATACATTTTATGGATATCTATTATTGAAATAATCATAAAAGTTTATTACCTACACACACTGCTGAAGCGGAGAAATAAGCTCATTTTAGTCTGCAGTCAGAAAGCTTGCATCTTATAATACCTATACTTACAAGCATATAGACGATTCCGTCTAGTGGAACCTCCCATCTAATTTTTATTAAATGATCTAAATTAACTGATATACAACCATTCAGTAATATCTACTTTCTATATCACATTTCTCATCACGTTTCTGGAAATATTTTATTTCTTATATAACATCATGTACGGGCAATATTTATGTTTTCATACTCAATACACTCGAATGTCTAATACTTGTATTAGACAGTGATGGAACAGATTTTAATGAAACTTTTTATGTCATATTCGACATTAGCAAAAAAAAAATTCTCGATATCTTAAACTTGGGAAAAACAAGAAATGGAATATGTCCCTTTTTTTTGCTTTAAACTTCAAGTTTCATTTGCGGAATTGTTTCAATATTTTTCTTTCTCTCTCTTTCAGTTTTTCATATTTTATTCATGAAATTCAAAATTCTTAGTACATTGGAGAACATAGACGTCGAAGTTTTCAGAAATCCAACTATGATAAAAAAAAAAACAGAAACAGAAAATCAGTCATTGCAACTGTACTGAAATTTTGATACATTACCACAAAAGAACGGTAATTTTTTACGAAACATTTTTTATTTCATATTACTTCAGTGGCTAGAACTTATAACTTGTAGTATACCGTTTGATTTATTTCATTTTATTTTATCTTTGTTAAAACTGAAAAAAAATTGAAAAGTTAGTGTAATACATTTTGAGTGAGTGAGTAAATTAAAGAGTCACAAGTTTGCAAATGTATTTAATGGTATAATTCAAGAGCACGAAGCTTCTTCAGGATACACTTAGCCGATAGATGTTATATTTCATTTTCGCCTTATTTTACTGTTTTGAATTAAAATGTAAAGTTTTGAGAATTAAGTATAATTTAAAAAACATATCAATTATAGCAAAACTAAAACAATTACATATAGGTCAGAATAACATAATTTTAACGAAACATCTACTAGAAACCTCGACAAATGGTCAATTTGAAAAACATAAGTTGATCATCACTTCTGGAAAAACATAATATATATATTTTTATATAATTGAATGTTATTGAAAAAGATTGATAACAACTGAAACATTTATCACAATGCACTCTCTGTATTATTTTTACTAAATTTGATTATATTCTAACATTTTAACTATGAGATTTTGACTTCGTTAAATTAGAAATAAATAATTTATTTTGTATTAACAATAAGTATTAAGCAGAAATTAAATAATCAAAAAGTTAACTAAATCTTTGGGCTCGTATCGAAAGAAGCCGAATTAAGTGTTATTAAATGTATAATGTATAATCGCTAAATAAACAAAAGCTCTTAATTCAAAACTTAAACACATAGGTGCCTTGAATTTCGTAAATAACATACAATTTTTGGATTAAAGTTTTTTATACATAGAGCTCATAATTTTTGAGTTACATAATCTTTATCCACTCTTCACTCTTTAGGTAGTTTTTTTTTTGAAAAAATATATTCACTTATTAAAAAATGCAACGTGCAATTGCACAAGAACTGGAATCGCAGCTCCGATTGTTCATATCTTCCAGGAATCGTATTACACTTTATAATATATTTACGAAACGTCTGCAGATTTGCATCTTTCGACACATTAACGAAGAATTTCAAGGTGGTGCGACGATCATCGGTCCATGTTGGAAGATCCTCGACAGGTGCCGCAAAGGAGAGAGACTATAATGATAACCATTTAAATATACAAGCTAAATTGTCTTAAGCTCCTACTAAAGCAGCGTCAGTACCGAGCGATCCAAAAGTCTTTCTATTAAGTGGGTCATGACATTAAAAACGTATGTCTTATAATTACACTATAAAATAAAA
>QDEB01133301.1:0-17520 GCA_004193795.1 Asbolus verrucosus | reverse complement strand
AAACCTAATACAAATAGGCTTATTTTTATGGCACAAGTGAGCAAGATGTGAATCCCTATTGTAAATATAATGAGGGATCTAAAAGTCACTCTACTATTTCAGTTTCTCAACTATACCAATTGACATTGATCTTTTGCGTACAATTTGTTAAAAAAGATTCAACCAAGATGATAAAAATTTTACCAAAACCAAAGAGATGATGTAAAAGATCGAAAATTTGAACACCAATCACTTCAAAAAAACGAAGAAATGTAAATAAAGAAAGAGGAAGCTAATAAAACAGTAAAAAATAAAACAAATTAATCGGCAATCTTTTCTTTATTTATTAGATATTCTAAAAAGTTTTAAAAATTTGAATTGTAATTTAAAAATCTAAATTGTATGCTTATAATAAAAAGAAGAAAATAATTATCAAAATCTGAAAACACAATACAATAACCAAAATACCAAATATATTGAAAAAATAGAAGAAGTAAAAAATAATATAAAAGTGATATTATGGAGAGTTATGAATAAAGACAAAAAAAGAATAATTTATAAATAAAATTAATCAAAAGAGAAAAATGAATGAGCAACTCGTAATATGACTGAAGGGTAAAGAAAAGAAACATAGTTCCACCAGTGAAGAAATGCCAAATAAAAAAATAAAAAAATAGATTCTACAACAATAAATGACCAAAAAAAAGATTTAAAATCATAGAAATAGATTAACGAGAAAAAAACGAAGAAACTGAAGAAGTACAGAAAAGTGACGAAAATATTAAATGATGCCTGGTTGTAACAAAATTAAGAGAACAAACTTAATTAGTAGTGTAATATGGGATATGGAAAAATGGGATTAAAGAGAATAAAAAGCTTTAAAAAGGGAATTCACAGTAGGTAAAAGACAGACTTTAAACAGAAAGAAAGAAAAGAAGGGAAAATGGTGAAGACAAGGTCGCTTTTTGACACCATTAAATAGTTAATATATTTCAAATTCAGAACCGTGTACCAAAAGAGTAGATGAGAAAAGTGTTAAACAAAGGCAAAATAATACTTTTAGCCAAGCGAAATTTAAGTGATAATGTTAGGGTAAAACAGTAAATAATTGTAACTACTTGGGATACTTCTTCTAAGGAGATAAGAAACAAAAAATAATAAGAACATGAAACTGGAAACAATGAATTTGGAAAAAAGCGGACTTTGGTAAGGTGCCATAAGCATGACGTAACGAACAGATCTCACACCTTCACGGATTAGTTTCTCCGCTTAGATCAAAACCATGTCCTTGCGCTTTTGATCATGTAATTTCGTGGCGGACTAAGATTTTGCACACTTTCCTCTTACGGACGATCCTCTATTTTTGGGGTCGCATCGATCCAGACCGACTGGATTCCATGGGTAATGTACGTACCTACCATCGACTTCTCTGCCTTATCTGTCCCGGGTGAACAACCGTCTCGCGAACCTCCAGATCCAGTTGCATTCAAGGGGCGCAATTAAACCGCCAATTATGCTTAACCGCGCGCGCACCCAAGGACTCACCTTGTGCACGATCCTCTCTGTTTCAGGTGTCAGTCGCGGCGAGAATGTGGGGCCGAGCGCAGCTGCTCGTGCTGCTGACCGCTCTCTCTGCCTTCGGAGACGACGTCCAAGAGGAATCCCAACTTAAAGTCGGTCGGTCTGTCGACATCTTCACCAGATACGGTTACTTGAGTCTAAGCATGAAAGTGGTCCCACGCAACGACACCGATTTCCTCTTCCGCGAGCCCACCATCGATATCTTCACCGACCTGGACCGCTTCGCCATACACCCCAGTAAGGTGCCCAAGAAGCAGCGGCGGCTGTTCGAGGGCGATTTCCACATGGAGTTCTGTGACAATATAAGACAGCTGGTGCAGGCGTACTTCAGGGATTTCAGCTTCGAGAGGCTGGACAACCCGTGGAGGGCGTTCACGGGGAGTTGGTCTCCTGATGCAATAGCCAAAAATCTTGGCATCAACTCGTCCTTTGTGCACAAGGAACATTGTTACGTGCTGGTGAGGCTGTCGAGGTTCAGAGACAGTGTTAAGTTGAGCAAGATGCCCAACAATGTGAATTTGGTGGACGTGGTGGCAAGGGAAATTGACCAAATCAAAGTAGGTGATGTGACCAGTGTTATTAGGTTTATCCGGAAATATGGGTCGCACTACATCCACTCGTACGTCACGGGGAACTCGCTCTATCAGGTATAAAACCACCAATATTAATCAACTATGCAGACTGTTCTACATAAGAAAACATTTTTCTAATAATTACCCTCAATTACTAGAAAAGCAAAGTGAATGTTCATTATGCAATTCACTTTTCAAGCTTCATTAATAATCGTTTCAGACAACACGAAATTGAATTTCTTCGCCCCATCAGTAACACTTAGCGTCCTTCACTCGCCACACAATGACAAAATTAATCCACTTTGAAGCGTTTCCAACCATCAAACCATTTTCTCGTCCACATTTACATTCCAGTGATGTCTTTCTTTTTAGTCTTTATGTAAGAGTTCAACATCCAAATGACTAAAACCGACAATTAGATACACATTAGGCCAACATTCACGGTCGTCCTATCTAAAATAATTCAGTCGAAATGTAAAACTGCCTAAAAAACTGATTGTGGTTGTTGTAAATAAAAGTACTGTTATTTCCAAATAATCTTGATTGCTCTTTCCACGAAATGTACATATAATGCTTCAAATATCTTCTATAAAAACCTACACCTAGCTATTAACACCAGGACAATGTCTACATATTTCGAAAATTCCGTTGATTACAAAAAAATTCATAGGGATTCTGTTAATTCCAAATAATTACACTATGCAGAACAACTAATAATGGAATAACCATTGCGTCTACTAATTCCAAGAAAATTTCAAAGATTATATTCCGGTAGTTTTTTTTAATGGTGATTGATAAAATAAATTCAACAAAATTCTCATTAACATTTCGATTTTTACAATAGTACTTTTGTAATTTTCTCTTTTTCACAGGGATTTCAGTAATAAATAATCATGTAATTTGCAAAATAATACGTATTATTAAAATTGGTGCAAGACTTTTTATAATAGTAGCTGGATAAATATTTTAGAATATTTATGCACTGTCCATATTTTAAGAGTTAATTCAAAGGAGCGAGAGGTCCAAAAAACGTTACATTTTTGAAAGCATAGTAACAATTTTATTTTCAATAGGCATTATGTTATTAAGTTATTAAGTTCGTCTTCTTAGTCTGTTTGTAGCAGCAATATTTATTTTAACTCTTAATTTTAACGTGAGAATTGGTATGAAAAATGTTACAGAATACATCAATTAATATTTGTTCTTGAAAAATTCATATTCAAACTCGCATTCGCATTTAAATTTTATGTCGGAAGTTTTCATTTACTATTTTCACAAGTGGGCAGTGAAACTTTTACGTATGTTACATTGACAGGTAATGTCAGTTTTTAAAGTATCCGGTTTTTTTAGATCACTGTGTAAGTTGACAATCAAGTATAACATTTTTCATTAAAATGCTTCCGTAGCATTTAGAAAGCTCGTAGTCAATATCTTATACGTTCCTTGGAGATATTTTTTAGCTTTTAAATAATATATCTCTAAAATCTTATGAGACATTGAAGAGAAGTTGGAATATTGATTATAAAGGAACACGTATTTTTTGAGAACAAAAAAATGAGCTATTTAGGACAAGATATTGATAGAATTTTTAAAACTGTTTGATTTAATGAAGACATAATTGCATTCTGATCATAAATAATAATTGTTAAAACCTTTCTACTGTTTCTAAAAAAAATTCTAATTTTTATTAAAAAAAAAAATGAAATATGAAAATTGCCAGTGAAATAGAATATTTTTCAAAAATGTATCATTAATGAAATTAATAATAACCTTTATAAAATATTTTTTTCAGATTAAGTCGAGAAAGGTAAACTACATATGCATATGTAACTTAAATTTATAATAATCCAAAATAGTTTCATTAAAACAGTTTTTGACAAGTTCTCAATAAACAACTATAGAGCACCATTTTCTAATCGGAGCCTATGAAGAAGTGATTGGAGATCGGCGAAATCAAAATTTTAAAAGTCAAGCATCATTTTTTTGAACGATTTTACTAATATCACTATGATATGTATTTTTGTAATTGTACTTTACCAACTGGTTTCGTATTTTTTTTTTTTTTTTAATTCTTGTGTAGAAATTCGCAAATATTTTTCGACTAAGTAGGGAGTCCGTGGAGAAAAATGGTTGAGAAACACTGTTACAAAGACGGTACATTCTAAATTTCCAGTTTTTTCTATATAAAAATGACTCGAGTTATTAATAACTATTTTTATATTTACCTAAAATGATACCACTCTCATTTACTTAGCTGGTGTTTATCTATAACAAATTTTATTTTTATCCCAAACATAAGTATAGATGCAAATATTATGTGCACTTGCATTAAAATATGTCCCTCCTACTTTCATAAAAATATTCGTGCTTTCCAATTTCTGAGGACGTCACTGTGGTTGTTTAGAGAATGGTTCTTTTTCTCTCATCTCCATTTAAGTATCTTCTTCAAAGCGATAAACCGCGAACGATCAATTTTAACAATATTTGTAGTTCTTGAAAAGTCAGTTACCAGTAAGCACAATACCGGCGCTTCAGGAAAACTAGCGAGGATCTAAGCCCTCTCGATAAAACCACTATGCGTCTTTTGAAGAATATAAGAAATGCATCCATAAGAATGAATCTCTTCTTTTAAAGATTAAAACGAAAAATGAAAATTGTTTGCAAAATTGCTGTAAATATCAGTATGTGTTAATCAGGCTTTTCTTGAATGTAAACCGCAAAAATTTAAGTACAACACAAGTGAAGATGGTAGCTTTAAATTCAATCTTACAATCGTTTTTATTTTATTTTATACAAAAATAAAATAAATAATTTTTTTTTTTCTGTAATTTAGAGAGATCCCACCGTGATTCCTCAGACAAAAATTTCAAATGTCGGCAGTGGATTAATTCAGTCGTAAAGTGGAAACTGCTGTGCGAAAATAACAAATTGTGATAAATGTATGGTAACACTACTAATTTTAGTAGCGATTTCAGTTTCATTGTAAATAATTTCTTCATGCTAATATATTTACTTCAAAGAATTCGAGCAGTTCCAAGAATTTAAGACAGATTATTCTAATAATTAAAAATATAAGTTGTCACTTCAACAGACATTTCTAATTTTGATAACTCCAATTTTTATAAATTCACTAATTTTCTAAAATTCTGTACCTGAATATTACAAGGTATGTTCCGCTTTTTAATAGAAGAAATAATTGCAATTTTTTGATTTAATTTATTATTACGAATTTGAAGATTTTTTTTTGTAAAATATTTAATAACTTTGTAATATTTCAGTAATATAATATATTCTATTTTTCAATGCTTCCTAAAATTCTGTGATAGCTCAAACTGCTACTTATTTTCACATAGGTGTTGTTAAAACCACCTACAATTCATTCTATTGTATTAAACCTAATAATAGTAACTATGAGAAAAGTAAAAAACTGTTCAAATGAAATGTACATTACATTACATTAGCTAAGTATGTAATAATCATCTGTACCATTTAGAGTTGAATTTTGTAACAATTTTTTAGTAAACAGAAAGGTCTCGCTGATGCAACTTTATTAACGGGATCAAAGAAACACTAATTAATGGAGATTTTATGGATTTTAGAATAACATGCGTGAGTGAACACTTTTTCGTTCTCATTCATGCTGACCATATGCCGTCCTTATTAAATTTCTCTGCAGCAAAGCAAAAATTTAACGAACGAAAATTTACTCGACTTTTCCCAATTTTGTTAAATCTCAAGTAAATGTCAAGGGCAGATTCCGAAACTTGGAGGTAATCCCAAAGTCGCCGCGAGTCGTTTCTTAATCTGAATATCATTAAAATCCAAGTCAAATTTAACATAAGTCAATTGGTTCCTTTGAGCGCGGCAGGTGGTGTCTCCTTATAAGTTTCGCTTTTAGTTCATAACGTTGTGCACACATGCTTCCAAAAATCCATTTCGTGTCTGGAATATTTTAAAACGGGGTGATCGCCCGATTAATCCACTCGATGTTGCAGGTCTTCGTCTTCAAGAAGCCCATCTATTTGACGATCAAGGAGCGCTTGAAGACTCAGGGCATTTCCCACCTAGACAAGGTGGAGCTGGGTCAGTATTTCAGTCCGTGGTTCGCTGAGCACATGGGGCAGATTAAAGTGGCCAGCGGTAACAAGACTGTCGAGCAGTGGGCTGCCACCAAACTGCGGGTCCATTACTACATCTTCACGTATCCGACTCTACTGAAAATCCACGGGGATTCCCACTTATTAGCGATTTTAAACGAATTGTTGCAAAATGAAGCCATCCTAGAAATGGGGATGAAAACTTTAGCGCCGGCTTTTAAAGATCCGGAAAAAAGGATGTTTTTTATTGAAGTGTTGGACAATTTTTTGAAATTGTGGGAGAGCAATTTATAGTGTGCATCCTGTTTTTGTGATAGCGTTGTGATAGGTGACGCCTACCAGCGGTTGGAAACCTTGAGTAGGGACTGAGATTATACTACAACTTTTTAATTAGTTTATTACGTATTAGAAAAAACAATACAATTGGTCCTCTATCATAGTTTTATTGTTTGCATTCGGAATGAGCCCAGTTCACATCAAGTGATTCATCTGCTCAAGGAACAGATTTCACAATGAACATTCCATAACCAACCAATATATTTATTTTTATACAATAAAATGTATTTTAATACTCCAAACCAAATATGTAAAGTTTTGTAAAAACTGTAATAAATATAAGCGATTGAACTCGAATTTTCTTCCCAAAAAATTAATCGGCGCATGATTGTACCTATAACCCCACTCTTTTCAAATTCTCCTAACCTCACTTTTTAAACAATTTTTATGTAAATGCATTTATTAAAAAAAAAAAAAACATAATACCTTTCTATTGCACTCCGTTCTCATTCTGAATATCAAACAAGCATTACATCAATAATTATTTATTAACTGTCAATCAAATTTTTTAAAGATGGACATCTGCACTCCAGCTTGAAGATCTCTGTTAACTTTTTTACCATTGACAACCATAACTAATGGTGTCTCGACTCTAATCAGTCTAAATTTATATTCCTACAACAAAAAAGTTATTTGTTTATTTAGAATAATCGCTAATCTTACATTTTCTTTATATGTAAAATTGATATCTGTGACGTAAGGTTCTGGAATTGCAACGGGGTTGCCAATGATTACACCTTTACCGTCTGCTAAATTATAAACAGTAACAACAACACAAGTTCCTAATTTATCGACCAAACAGAAAGTACTAGAAAAAACTTATTTTAACCTTCAAATCTTCACTAAATCAAATCATTACAATGGTACTGAATCCTCGTTTTGTACTGTACATACCACTTTCCCCAGAACCACTTTCTCTTCATTCAAACCTGGACTTAAATCAGACAAACTTACTTCAATTAGTTTCACAGTTTGATTACTGGAAGAAGTGTAACTCCCGCCTCCGTAAGGTCCCAATTGCTTTGAATCTATTGACTGAAATTGAAAGTAATAAGCACTAACATTCAACTAATCAATTCTTACTTGTAAAATTTGTTGCAAACGCTTCACTTTCATCTTTCCATTGGTTGTAACCAATTCGCTTACATCATTTAAATATTTAACAAGCTGCTTTTCTTTGAGTTTTGGCTGCTCCCATGTAGGATCATACAAAGTGGCCTTATTAAACGATTCTAACGCCAATTCATACTCTTCCTCATATTTTAAGGTCTGTAAAAACAAACAATCAAAAATGTGATATTGTAAATCTGACTACACTTACAATTCCTTTGTTATAATGTAAATCAGGTGTGCTTTTGGCCACTATGTCTTTTTCCTGGAAAATCATAGGATTAGATTCGGTCTTTGGATGAGGAATACTTACAGCTTGAGAGTAGGCACTTAAGCATTGCTTTAGAGTTTTTGGATTTTGCTGAATACCAAAAAATGATGATAAATGAGCGTTGCC
This sequence comes from Asbolus verrucosus, assembly GCA_004193795.1. Lineage (NCBI taxonomy): Eukaryota > Metazoa > Arthropoda > Insecta > Coleoptera > Tenebrionidae > Asbolus > Asbolus verrucosus. The sequence goes on along the minus strand of QDEB01133301.1, from coordinate 9,448 downwards.
TAACACCGCCCATGATAGTCCATCTTGTGGATCCAACTGCACCGCTTCTTTAGCATAATTTAAACCTTTTTCAATATTACTAATAAGATTTTCTCTACTACTCGTGCTTTCTTGCCTTGCTAACATTGACAGGTTTCGCAATGACACTTTATTCTTGCACTAGAATAAACTATTGTTAGTGGGTCAAAGCATAGTTTCTTTTTACTTCTTTCAAGGCCCCTTCAAAACAATTAGTGGCCTTTTTCAGTTCGTCGTTTTTCCAGTAACACTCTCCTAATTCATTCCAAGCATCTACTAATTTTGGATCAAGCTTGATTGCTTTGGACAATAAGTTCTCTGATTCTTTACTATATTTAGGAACAACATTCAGGAGGCGCCCTTTAAGGAAATTATATCTCGCCCTATCACATTCTAATGCTGTGTTTTCATGCTTGTCAAACAATTCCAGAATTTCATTGAGACGTTTTTCTATGTCACCATTTTTATGGATGGCATCTTCGATTTTGTGAGTTTCAAAATAGTGATCCCTGAATAAATACAAGCTATTAACTTTTTCCTGTAATGAGACATGATTGTAGGTGGGCACACCTGTTACGAAAATTTTGTTAATTATGACTCACCCGCAGGAAATTGATAACATCTTCGTGGGGTTTCTCACAAATTTTGCAATGGTCCTTGTTATCACCACTTGAATCCATTATTTTGCGGATTTTTTTTGTTTGAACATTGCACTGTTATGTTTTGGCTAGATAAGGTTATGTTGTCAACTGATCTCTCAAATCCTCTCAAAGGTGGCGCTGCGGAAATCAAATTTTGTAGTAAAATAACGAATATTCACATTTTTAACTATTAAGCAATTATTAAAGACGCCAATAATGAACTAGATGTAATTTTTTGACTTTTTAAATTTAAATAACGCGATGAGTGGCACTGCAATAGTTCTATCGGTCGGTAGAGGTCGTTAGTGTATTGCGGGTTGCGTCAAAGTTGTCAGGTTGCAAGTTGCAACAAAACTCTGAGCTAGTTCAGCTGGTGGCTTCGGCGCAGTCGCGTAGCGAAAGGGGCTTCGAAGTTGCACTGCATTGTTAGAAGCTGTGAGGTCGTTTATCTGTGGTTCTTCGCAATTGTGTTGGTGTGGTGCAAAATCGTGTTGTTAATTAGTGCAATTGACCATTCCTCGAAATCTTCCGTTATGGATAGCTAGAACCTAGTGCTGGGAGTGCATCACCTTGCGACTGATGTCGTACCATGGAGTAGTGTTGTGACCGTACGAATAATTGCTCAATCTCTCGTCCAGGAGCCGAGGATTTAGGATAGAATTGTTCAGATAGGGTGCAACCATGTCAGGCAGGCATATTCCAGCTGATAAGGTAATCATGGTTTTGGTAACCGCACCCTTCCTGTATATGTTATGGTAGCGAAGACATAAGGCGACCTAGTTTTTAACCCCGTAACACTCGAAATAATAAGCTGTTTCACAACCCTTTCCTTTCAGCAGTGTCGACACCTTTACTCAGCCCCCACGATCACCTGACGCAAAGGCTGATGATTCATGTCTATGCTCAGATACACAGCTTTCACAAACCATGGAGAAGTAATCGCGTTTACCACCCGCTGCTCATTAGAAAGTTGTAGATCCCACTTCTGAATCTACAAAAATAACACCAACAATTAAAACTTAATCACTTCTTGAACCAGTGCGAAAAATTCAACGTTAAGTCTTCACGAGAACTTCCTCTTTTCATATTAATGAATCCACCACAATCCAGTTAAAAATTAAAAAATAGCCTCCCCAGAGTCCCAGCTACAAATTATTTATTATCACGTGTACAGACGTTCTGCAGTAAAGTATCGCCTTAACGTCAGCGAAATTCGGCAGATCAAAGACAACCTCAATTAAAAGTCGATCCGTCTTTATAAAATTTAAGGATATTATTTCCGTCGTCCACAATGTTTTGCGCTCGTTGATTCACCATCTGCTCAATGACCCACTTTATTGTATCAAAGAAAAAAGTTAAGGGGAGCTAATAAGACTCCACACTTTTTTATTCGGTTTTTTAATTCGCCGAAGAAAGCGAATGTGTTTAATTCATAAACCTAAGGCGTTGAGCTGGAAAATTTTCCAGTCACAACGTGGTAAAGTAAAAAGATTCAAGTACCCTCCTGAGAATAATAGATAACAAAAAGGCGTAAATTACTTCGATTATACGACGGTAGGCATTGACGATTGTCTAGATATGAAGGCACTTAACATCCTCGAATCCCGGAAGTCGATTGCAACCGTTTTAGTCTTTGTCTTGGATTTCTTCATTGTTTCGAAAAAGAGAGAATTAATTGGCTTTTTGTTTTTTGGCGTTTCACTTACGTAAGTACGAAAACACGATTTAAATATCCAAATATCGCGCATAGTTTGAAAGGGGACACCGCAACTAGCTGTCGATTTGCTTCGGATCTTTTGTTCTTTATGGACATATGTAAAAAAATTTGGAAGCTTTGTTGAAAAATTGTGCCTAAACAATGTGAGTCTACGAATTCCTTCAGATTTTACCACAAATTTGTGCGTTTGAGATTTAAATTTATTTTAAGAAATTGTATGGGTGCATACATAAATTTACATCTAGCGATGAAGATTCTTTTTTTTTAATTTACAATTATATATTAAAGTGCGATCAGTAAATAGCCGGAATGATTTTTAACGTAAAAAAAGAAGAACAAACGTAATTATATTTTGCCAAAAAATTATTCCAAATAACATCATTATATCAGTAATTAGTTCTGAATCCTAAGTGGCTCATATACTCTTTTTCTTCCTATTAATCTAAGTTTTTTGCGCATACTCCTAACAATGCTGGGGCCACACTGAGATTTTTGTCGAAAGATTTTTCCAAATCCTTGCGAATGAATTTTTGTTCTTGGCGGGATATCGTCGATTTGCATATTTTGCTTTACATAAGGCCCAATATTTTTCAATTGGCCTCGCATGCGGCACATTTGGGGCATTATTTTCTTTTTTTGACAAAATCTTTATTATGTGACCTCAGCACATCAACAACTGGTTGAGTGTAATGACAAGTAGCCATGTCCGGCCAAAAAAGTACATCGCGGTTGGAGATAAAGGGAATCCTCTTCTTGATGCACTCACGTAAATATGTATCACTATTCATTGTCCCTTTAGAAATAAAAGGTTCAGAGACGTTACCATTTTCATCGATGGCATGCCAAACTAAATATTTTTTGAAAAATTTCGTTTTTGGCTTGAGAGTTTTCTCGATTGGCACTGCTGATCTGTTAGTGCAATGAAAGTACTTCTTTCCGCCGGCACGTATGTCTCATCATCTACAACTAGAATCTTACCCGAATGTAACGGTGCTCTTTTTTCTACAATTTTTCGGCAGGCAGTTTTAGCTCTTGATCTTTGATTTTTTTGATAGTGTGGGGAGGATTTTCTTAACGTAGCTCTTAATACCTAATTTTTCTACTTTAACTTGATGTAAATATGTTTTCGAGATTCCGCACTTATTTGCTGCTGTTCGTTCCGAAATGTTGGGATTCTTTGAGTAAAGCCTTAAAATCCAATTTTTCAAGTCTTTGTGATTTACAGCAACTGGACGTCCTGGTATTTTTTTGTAAGAAGCGTCTCCGGATTGTTCATACCTTGCTAATATATCGTACACTGTCGATTTCGCCATACCTTCGTTGGTAAAATGGAGAACGGTTTTAGATTTATTCCTTTTGGCCATATTTTCATAGTACTGGCACACACGTTTAGCACGCAGTTCATTTTCTTTTCGTGTCATCATAAAACATTCTCTCTAATTTTTGTTAGAACTGATGTCTGTTAGACTACTTAAGCAGTTGTTTTTCCATGACCAATATCAGTGGCAACTTGATATAATACAAATTTTTATTTTGATGTGCTATTTATTCCGACTATTTACTGACCGCACTTTGTTTCTTAATGAACAATTTTTGAAGAATTGTAGAATTACAAATCACATAAAATTAAAAAAAAAGGCAAATTATGGGCAAACATTCATCAAAAACCAGAATGAAACATCTTCCATTTGATTAACTGTAATCAGATATAGCAAGGATTTTCAGATCGTATTGGAGAAAAAAACTTTTTAAATGAACGTTTAGGGTGTACGATCATTCAATGAGATAAAAATGAAAACGAAACGGAGAAGAAAAAGAGAGTAGAATAATTAGTATTTTTAGTTTTCCAAGGAGCATCAGAATTTAGAGAATAAATATGAAGAATTTGGCAGCTGAGATTACTTTAAAAACGCGAATTGAAGACTGGAAATGGTGACCATGAATAACAAACAAATTGCATAAAATAGGATATAAAGATTGAAGTAAGAAGTGACAGAACAAAGGATATAATGGCGGAGGCAAATACTGACTTTAAAAGGAGGATAACAAAGAATGATGAAGAAAAAATCGAGAATTTCATTCCATGTTCTGTGCTTTCTAAAGTATAAGTGTGACTTGACGCAACCTTGTCAGTCAGATGCTTTCAGGTAAGCAAATCGGGTCCTCTTTCTCCGGAAAGCGCTTTGTCCACCTTGTTTGAAGCCCGTCCATCTACCTGAACGCAAGCATCTTCACGTACAAATTCAAAACCTTAGAACAAAGTTGCAGAAACCGTCCGAGTGTCTAACAAAAGGAAGGAATTCGATGTCTTGCCACATATATATTCGATCCGACGGTGGAAGCAAGATGGCAATTATGCAAATCGGCGGCGGCGCGCCGAAATGATAAAGCTGTTAATTACTCCAGCCGAGATTTATTCGACGGTGCGCGAGCCTGATGGGTATTTATGGTCGAACTGTACGAGCCGGGGCATTCTTCCACACAACCTTAGAAAGTTGAACCCGTAACTAATCGGGATGGGGTCACACGAGTTTCGAGTCGGCAACCTGAGAACGTTGAGCTTTTCTAAAGTGGTGCAAGTCGACAAATAAGTTACCATTTGCATTCGTTGCACAATTTCCTTGATGATTACAAGGTAACCAGCATCCGGTGGCATCGTTTGTTGCCGGTGCCTTGGGCACCACTTGCACCCTAATAAATTTCGCGGCGGCAGATGGCATTAATTGAACGTCCACACGAGCGTTCCGCATCTGTTTTAAATTCTTATTGTCAAACCGCAAGTGCACGAAACAAAGCCGGATGTGGTCGATGCAAAGACGAAAGAGATATATTGCAAGGTTACACCTGATTTTTGCCTTTGCTCTGTTGTTTTTAATACGAGGGTGGTAGACATTCTCTTCACTATATGTTTGAGACGAAACGTCGTTTATTCCGTAACGTGCTTATTTGAGCAGAATTTAACTGTACTTTCTCCAGCGGATGCTTTAATTATAACAGTAACGTTAGTATTATTGTCTGTAATAATACACGACGTACAAAGACGAGGCTCTACCATAAAAAATTGTTCATGAATTATAAGAGACTTGCGTCACGATCCTCACAAATTTCCTCCATATAGTTTTAATTATTTAGATCGGGATCGATTCGAAGCTGCATTCGTGTTGAATAAGCCCCGTCATGGAATACAAAGGAAAAACGTAGACAATCCAGAACAAAAGCTCAACGTTTAAAGATAAGCAAATGTGTGGAGGGTTTGTCTAGTTTATAACTACCCTGTTTTGGTAACGAGTTAAATTCGAGTTGAGGTTTTGATAACTTTATCTACAGCGCTAGCTTTATCAGTGTGTCATTGTCATATAATAACGAAGAAATTTCGTGACTCTTCATCCGTCCCCATGGTGACCCAAGTGTGATGTAAAGTAAACCGCACTTGTGGAATCGATCAAAAATAACGTACTGTTTCTGCTATGCGCCCATCAAGATCCCGCAGAAATCTTCTAAAGCATCAACTGATCCTTACATCGGTAACTCGATGAGCGAAACATTCGTAATAATTAAAATATATCGCATTAGCTTCGCATCTTCCGTTTCCTTGTCTTCGAACCCATTTGGAGGCGACGGGGCGTAATCGAATAAAGCGGGGAAGTTTTCTGAATCTGATTATGGTCATAATAGGTGTCGCCCACTCCGAATGTCTGCATCGTCGCATGAAAAATACCGTTTCACGTGTAATTGAGATCTCCCACGGCCGCCTCTAAAAATACACTTCCTTATTGTATCAACTCCAGCAAAAGTACAAATCCTTGATGGCAGCGCTGATCAACGAGTTCAGCCCTAGAGAATCATTTTTATTTGACAGGTGCTGACGAAACAGCGAGTGAAAGTTTCCCCGTAGGTTTCAAAATCAACCAAGATATTTCCCAAGAATCGCGCCCGGACGAGAATGGTTGATTTCATGATGGCCTCGAGCTTTTCAACACGAGTGCATTATCACTCTTAATCAGGATGTTGTTGCTAGCTGAACGGAGATCACCTGGGGCCGATGGAAATTCGACGTATTCAACATAATCGTGGCGCAGTCGGTAGGACGGAAGTTTTTTTTCTAACCGACGGGGTGCCCTACCACCCCGACAATTAATTAATGAAAATGGAATAAAGGCGAGGTGACGCGTGCGTCAGTTCGCGCGGTCCTGCTTACCAGTGTTCAATATCCATTTCGTCCGGCAGCCTTGTTTTGCCATCATAAAATTAAATTTACACGAGGTCGGCTTTATACCGCCGAAAATAAATCGGCGGGCCACATTTCCGTGAAAGTAATATTTGCGAAGTGCGTGCGGATAAGGGACAAAGAGCGAACTGCTCGAATTACATGTGAGGTCCTTGTTTTTTCCTGTGAAGAAGACGGTCCGCGCGTCCGCCCCCCGGCCTTCGTTTTCACAGTGTGGGCTTTAAGGTTAGGACGAGACATTTCGAGCGGCCGGGATCGATATGCGATTGCACGCGACCGTATCGACGCTTTTTATTGGTTAATGCAAATGACGTCATGGTAGATTAAGCAATCAGCTGTTCGACGAGGTCGGCACGCTTATCCTCCGCCGGCAGCATCGCGACGTTGCGTTAAATTATTCACGGATTTTTACTGCGTTTGCGACTTTGTTGCAAGGCCGGCGACGTAATAGTGCAAATATTACCAAGGTCTGCGCGAATTTTTAAAGGCCGTTAAACGTTTGATTTCGCGCCACAGTCAGTTCGTATGCGGGCAAGCGATCGATGAGGGCGTCTTGGATAGGTGCCAAAAGAACTAGCCACCGCAGCGGCTCGAAAAATTACGGGGGATGGAGGAACGCGCCGCCATTTTGTCATGGTGCAGACATTGTAGTCAAATTAAACGTCTTCCATTTTCAAGAAATTTCATTTAGTTTCACTTAATGGAAGCAGTTTATAAAATTTAGAATGCTCTGCACGATTTCTAAATTTCAACGAAATTTTCTCGAATTTACAGAATTTCTATAAGTAATATCGAAAATGAGATGATCCATATAACGACGGTTTGAATGGCTGAAAATATGTAGGATATTACATTACATTAAGATCACTCTATTTGCCTATTCAAATAATTCCCCAAAGCTTGAGAAGAACATGGTTACAAAATGATACCCAATTTTTGTAATCTTCACAAAAAAGATAGGAGCTGCGTGGATGAAAATGAAGTAGATTATCATATGAGATGCTATCTATACTGGCACCAGTAATGTTAAAATTAGTATTAACTTTAACAAAGATAAACATTTTTATAATGACTAAATAATCTTTGTTAACCATGTTTCCTTAAGGTTTGAGGGTTCATATTTGATAATTACAGAATTTCAACTATTTTCAAGAGAATTTGTAGTTACACAATAATAAACACGAGTTCTTAGCAATCATAAAATTTTGAACAAAAAAATTACGAAAACTTAATGTATATTATTATATTATTCACTATGATCCAAGGTACTTTCTGCGTCATTTACAAATATACAGTGTATTTTCCAATAAACATATATTTTATTTGTCCAATTTCCCAGACTACGTAAATGTGGAAATTTTTATTTACAATTATTTATTAATTGAATAATATAACTTTAATGTTAAGTTTAGTGATTCGGATTTTCCTCCCGTCTTTCCGTGTTTTTAGCATTTGATTTCGTTTAAATCTGTTGATGAAATATTGTAGATGAATGGGAGACGAGTGTGACAATTTGACAGCTGAACGAATAAATCGAATTCTCGTCCTAATTTAAAATTAATTTCAAGAATAAGGGTTTGCAATTTTTACACTACATATTTAATTGTAACAAAATCCTATAGAGGCATTATTTGGAGTATAACGCGTTCGTCGGCCATGTTGGACACAATGACAGAGCGGGAATTTTGAAGTTTTTTTAATTGTCACATTGCAGTTGTCGCATAGCTGTTACTGAAAGTTAGTCATTTAATTTTCAATTTCTTTTTCGAAAAATGGCTCCAAATGTCAGGATATTCTGTGTTGATTTTAGGTTAAACATTTGACGTGAAAGATTTCAACAATTGTAAGAGTACAAAGTCAAGTTTAATACTTCTCAAAAAAGTAACTTGGTGTTAAAAATATAGTCATAAAATCTCCCCTATATTTTGAAGAAGCAAATGATGTTATTGTTTGTGGTTCTTGAAAAATAATTGTTGTCAACAAAACCTGTTAGACGTCAAGAGAAAGGTGTTTATTTAATTTTAAAATTCCCGCCGTACCATTTTCCTCAATATGACTGACGAATACGGTAACTCCAAATCAAGTGACACTAGTCTAGAAGGGCCAACAGCATTTAAAAGGGCAATCGTCAGTTCGAAGTAATTAATAATTGCCAGTTTAAATTTACAAAATGTTATTGGCACTTCTACGCCTTCGAGAGTTAAGTAAAACTGTTTTTGTTAATTTAGGACTGAAGGCCATTTAACACGATTTTTATAAAAATACAAAAGATCTTATTACAGTTCGTTGTATTTTTATTGTGAATTTTTACTAAAATTTTAGATTAACTTCAGTTTTCACTGATGTTCGTACCTAAAACAGCTCACAATTGATTTTAAGCCATTGCAGCAACGAAATATTCAATACAATTTACAAAATCATAATTTTATTGCTTTTTTTACGGATTTTTCCAACACAATTAAGAATAAAATGTATCTACAGTTTAGTTAAATCTGGGCGAATTAGAATACATTTTTATTTGCTAGAATACAGAGTCGCGTACGAGCACCATTTCATCAAACTTTAAATGCCATTACTATTTGTTGGCGTTTTAAATTATTGTGCAGCAGATTTACTATGGATGTTACTAATAAACTGAAGCAAAAACTAATAAAAAAAAGTTCAAATGACATCAACTGTTGAATTCATAAAGTTTAATATTATTTTCAAGTTCATTAAAATTACTTACGTAATTTTAGAAACCTCGTGTTATTAGAGAAATAGCTTCAAAGTTTACTTGAAGGCTGTGGTAGGAGAAAAATAGAAAATCTGCAAATAAATCTAGCCAAAGCTTATTAACAACGT
>QDEB01133293.1:572-33102 GCA_004193795.1 Asbolus verrucosus | reverse complement strand
TTTTTTCTCAGCTTCCTCTTTGGCTTTTTTCTCTGTTTCTAATTTCGCTTTCTTTTCCTCTTCTTCTTTGACTTTCTTCGTAGCTTCCTCTTTGGCCTTTTTCTCTGCTTCTAGTTTAGCTTCCTTTTCCTTTACTTCTTTAGCTTCCTTCTTAGCTTCCTCTTTGGTTTTTTTCTCTGCTTCTAATTTCGATTTTTTTTCCTCTTCTTCTTTGACCTTCTTTTCAGCTTCCTCTTTGGCTTTTTTCTTTGCCTCTAATTTCGCTTTCTTTTCCTCTTCTTCTTTAGCTTTTTTCTCAGCTTCCTCTTTGGCTTTTTTCTCTGCTTCTAATTTTGCTATCTTCTCCTCTTCTTCTTTAGTTTTTTTCTCAGCTTCCTCTTTGGCTTTTTTCTGTGTTTCTAATTTCGCTTGCTTTTCCTCTTCTGCTTTGACTTTCTTCTCAACTTCCTCCTTGGTCTTTCTCTCTGCTTCTAGTTTTGCTTCCTTTTCCTTTTCTTCTTTAGCTTTCTTCTCAGCTTCCTCCTTGGCTTTTTTCTTTGCTTCCAATTTAGCTTTTTTCTCTTCTTCTTCTTTTAACTTTTTCTCTGCTTCTAATTTCGTTTCAGCTTCATTTTTATCTTTTTCCTCTGCTTCTTGTTTTGCTCTCTTTTCGTTTTCCTCTTTAGCTTTCTTCTCAGCTTCCTCTTTTGCCTTTTCCTCTGCTTCCAATTTAGCTTTCTTTTCCTTTACGTCTTTGACTTTCTTTTCCTTCTGTTCTTTAGTTTTCTTTTCAGCTTCTTTTTTGGTTTTTTTCTCTGTTGCTTTCTTTTCCTCTTCTTTAGCTTTCTGTTCAGCTTCGTTTTTAGCTTTTTCCTCTGCTTCTAGTTTAATTCGTTTTTCTTCTTCTTCTTTGGCCTTTTTTTCTGCTTCTAATTTTGTTTTATTTTCCTCGTCTTCTTTAAATTTCTTTTCAGCTTCCTCTTTGACTTTTTTCTCTGCTTCTAATTTTGTTTTCTTCTCCTCTTCTTCTTTAGCTCTCTTTTTAGCTTCCTCTTTAGCTTTTTCCTCAAGTTGAGCTCGTTTTTCTTCTTCTTTGGTCTTTATCTCTGCTTCTAATTTTGCTTTCCCTTCCTCGTCTTCTTTAAATTTCTTCTCAGCTTCCTCTTTTGCCTTCTTCTCTGCTTCTATTTTAGCTTCCTTTTTCTTTTCTTCTTTGACTTTCTTTTCCTTCTCTTCTTTAGCTTTTCTATCAGCTTCCTCTTTTGCCTTTTTCTCTGCTTCTAATTTAGCTTCCTTTTCCTCTTCTTCTTTAGCTCTATTTTCAGCTTCTTTTTTAGCCGTTTCCTTTGCTTCTAATTTAGCTCGGTTTTCTTCTTCTTCTTCTTTAGCTTTCTTTTCAGCTTCTTTCCCTTTTTTCTCTCGTTCAGCCTTCTTTTCCTCTTCTTCTTTAGCTTTCTTTTCAGCTTCTTTTTTAGCTTTTTCCTCTTCTTCTAATTTAGTTCGGTTTTCTTCCTCTTCTTTGGACTTTTTCTCTGCTTGTAATTTTGCTTTCTTTTCCTCATCTTCTTTAACTTTCTTCTCAGTTTCATCTTTGACTTTTTTCTCTGCTTCTAATTTAATTTCTTTTTCCTCTTCTGCTTTAGCTTTCTTTTCAGCATCTTTCTTAACTTTTTCCTCTGCTTCTAGTTTAGCTCGTTTTTCTTCTTCTTCTTCTGTGGCATTTTTCGCTGCTTCTGCTTTTGCTTTCTTTTTCTCTTCTTCTTTAACTTTCATTTCAGCTTCCTCTTTTGCTTTTTTCTCTGCTTCTAATTTAGCTTTCTCCTCTTTCTTTTTCTTTTCAGATTCCTCTTTAGCTTTTTTCTCTGCTTCTAATTTAATTTTATTTTCCTTTTCTTCTTTAACTTTCTTTTCAGCTTCCTCTTCCTCTTTAACTTTCTTCTTAGCTTCCTCCTTGGCTTTTTGTTCTTCTTCTGATTTAACTTTCTTTTCCTCTTCTTCTTTAATTATCTTCTCAATTTCCCGGTCCACTAATGCCCCTACTTCTTTGTTGTCCTCTCCTTGTTTGTCTTTCTTTTTAATTTCTTTTTGAGACTTTTTCTTAGCTTCTTCTTTAGCCTTTTTCTCAGTTTCATCTTTGGTTTTCTTTCCTTCCTCTTCTTTAATTTTCTTTTCAACCATTTTTTCTTTAACTTTTTTGTCTGCTTCTATTTCGTCTTCTGGTTTGATTTCTTCCTTCATTTCTATTGTATCTTTCTGCTCTTTTCTGTCATGAGCTGCTCTCCATTTTTCATCCGTTACAGGTTCATCGTCTGTAACAAACTCGTAAGTTATACTTTCCAACCTTTCTTGGATTTTAGATATTTGTTTGGTTAAAAATTTAAGAGGTTCAATAAGTATTTCAGTACATTTATTATTACATTTTAGTTCTACTACGGATTCAGAACATTTCTTAACACTGTTTATTTTTTCTTTAAATGTTTTTAAATCGAAACTTTCTGATACAGTTGCCGAAAATTTATCAAAGGATTGATGTAATTCACTAAAATTATGTTCGACTATTTTATTTATATCTTCCAAGGATTCCAAGTCTTTCAAATTATTTATTTCCTGTACAGCATCATACATTTTTGTTAACGGTTCATTAAGTTCATACAGTTTCAATCCCTCTGTATTTTGACCACTTTCCTCAAATTCTTTAATTTTTATTCCACTGGAAAATTTGTCTTTCATCTTTTCTAAAGGTTCTTTGAATTTCGCAATAACTTTAATATCTAATCTAAAGTCTCTTAAAATATTTTTCGAAACACTCGCAATACGTTCAGAAAATGCCTTTGCAAAAGGTGATAGTAATTTAACCATTTTATTTTCAACCGTGACTAACAAAATGTCTTCAATACTAATGCGTAATTTTTGCAGTTGGTTCACCAAGGCTTTCATTTCATTTTCTTTAATTTTCTTAGGTGAAGAATTGATTTTAACAATTTCTACAACAAGAGTTCCATAAGGTTCTCTCAACGAATTGAATTTTTCCAAAACATCACCAGGTATTTCTTCAATTTCTTCTGTTTTTTGAACATTATCAATGTCACTTAATGCAGCTTTAAAATCTTTTAATGCATCCTTAAGAGAAATAATATTTTGCACAGCATTTTGAATATTTGTTGCAAATTCAGTTTGTTCCTTCATGAAATTAAGTTCTTCATCAAGCTGTACGCTAATTACTTTCAACAGTTCTAAATTAATTAATTTTCTTTCAATTTCTTCCTTCAGCTTAGTTTCAATCACAGATATACTTGCCGATAACTTTTGTATGGGTATAATACTAGCTTTTAGACTCTCTATTTCAGGTAATACTTGAGTTAGTTCATCAAGTTTTTGTTTTAAAGCAACAAGAGTTTTACGTAATTTTGGTTTCACTTGTGTTTGTATTTCTGGTTTGTTTAAAGCATTTTTTATAGTCACTACAACCAATGAAAGTTTTTCCAATGGTTCCTTCATTGAAGTTATCTGTTTTAGCGTTTCGGGTTTCAAGTTTTGCACTTCTTCCAATGAAATTGCTTCTTGTTGAAGTAATGTGTTTTGTACAACTTCAAGATCTTGTTCTATTTCAACAACATTTAACACTCCTTTTTGTGTAGACGGTTTCATATCTTTGCAATCTGCATGAAGCAACTTTATTTCTGCAGATAAATGAGCTATAGGTTCAACCATACAGTTTATCAATTCTGAATCTTTTTTGACTAGTTTCTCCTCCTTGAGATTCTTTTCAATTTCTAGTAATTTAGCCGTTAACTGTTGCGTTGGTATAAAAATTGTTTCCAGAGCTTTGGCTTTAGGAACTATTTGTGTTACTTCCTCCAGCTGGCATCTTAAAGCTTGGATAACTTTTAGCATTTCTGGTTTCTGTTGGTTTTGTGTACTCGTCTTTTTCACCGTACATTTTACTTCTACAACAGCAGCTGAAAGTTTTTGTAATGGTTCTATTAATAAATTAATTTTTTCAAAAATTTTAGGTTCTATATTTTTGGTTTCTTCTATGGATAATTTTTCAGTATCAAGTAAGCCTTCCTTCAGGGCCAAAAGATTTTGTTCCATTTCAAGCACACTTAAAACACCTTGTTGAATAGGTTTTACATCTTCACATTCTGCTTTTAGAGATTGTATGTCTGTGAATAAATTCGTTACAGGTTTCAAAATAAGTTGAGTCAATGCTAAATTCTTCTTAGGTAGTTTTTCTTCCGACGAAATTTTTTGTTCAACTGCTGATAATGTTGCCGACAGTTGCTGAATGGGTTCTAAAGTAGATTTCAAGAATTGAGCTTTAGAAAGAACTTCACACAATTGGTTTAATTCGTATTTTAATGTCTTTACTGCTTTGCTTAATTTTGGTTTTTGTTGTTCTTGAACTTCACGATTTCGTATAGTATTTTTAATTTCAATTATAACTGAAGAAAGTTGTTGTAAAGGCTCACTAATAATCGATATTCTCTCTTCAATAGATTTATCAACTTCTTCAATTACACCACACGATTGTTCTTCAGCTTTGTCTAAAGACTGCAGTAAAGAAGATAATTTCTCATCCAAGTCTGTTACCCTCAAAATACCACGTTCTGGTGGAATTTTTAAATCTTGTTCAAGTACTTGTAACGACACTACTGTTTCATAAAGTACAGCGGTTGGTTTTGCAAAAGATTTGATTAATTCTAGATTTCTGTTAACAGGCTTCTCTTCAAGTTTACTTTCAATTTGCGACAGCTTTGCAGAAAGTTTTTTAATAGCAAATGATGAATTTTGCAACGTTTTCGTTTCAGGAATTATTTGTTGGATTTCATCGAGCTTCAGTTTTAAAGCTTTCACTGCTTTTTGCACTTTTGGTTTATATTCCTGAATTTCTAGCTTATGAACAATATTTTTCAGTTCAGTAACTACAGTTGTAAGTTTTTGCAAAGGCTCATTCAAAGAACTTACTTTATGTAGGACTTCCGGAGCTAAAGCTTGAATTTCTTCAACAGAAATTTGCTCAGATTTAATTAAAGCTTCTTGTAAAGCAATCAAATCTTGCTCTACTTCAACAACACTTAATACACCTTGATGAGTAGGCGATTCAAGATCTTTACATTCACTCTGTAGCAATTTAACTTCTTCGAGCAAATTGCGGACTGGAGGAAGAATGATTTTCGTTAATATCACTTTTTCTTTAACTTGAATTTTATTTTCAATTTCTGATAATTTAGCCGTTAATTGTTTGATCGGTATTAAAGTGTGTTTTAAAAATTTTGTTTCAGAAATTATGGGTTGCACTTCATTTAACTGACATTTCAGGGAGACTATTGCTTGACATAATTCTTGCTTTTGTGGTTCTTGAACTTCTGGTTTTTGAATAGAATTTTTAATTTCAACAATTACATTGGAGAGTTTTTGTAAAGGTTCACTGATACTTTTAATTTTTTCTTGAGACGTAACTGGTATTGCTTCAGTCGAAGCTATTTCAGTTTGTTCCAATGCTTCTGACAATGCACACAGTTCTTGATTTATTTCTGTGACACTCAACACACCTTGCTGCGGAATTTTCTTCAGATCTTCACAAATCAACTTTAATGCAGAAATTTCTGATGATAAATTATTCACAGGTTTTAAAATAAGATAAGGTAAGGTGTTTTCTAATTCAGCAACACTAAGTACACCTTGCTGGGGGCTAACCATTAAGTCTTTTGTATCTATTTGAAGCAATTTAATTTCTTGTGATATCTGCAAAGGCTGCAACTCTTTAACAAGTGTTTTCTC
The DNA here is from genome assembly GCA_004193795.1 of Asbolus verrucosus. Lineage (NCBI taxonomy): Eukaryota > Metazoa > Arthropoda > Insecta > Coleoptera > Tenebrionidae > Asbolus > Asbolus verrucosus. Next base: position 27,339 of record QDEB01133293.1, on the reverse strand, counting down.
TTGTTTGAGATTATCTTCTACTTCACTCAATTTATTTGATAACTGTTGCAGCACAGATGCAGTCTTAGCTGTGGGAATTTTTTGATTTACTACATCTAATTGACATTTTAGAGCATTTATTGCTTGAAGAAGCTTTTGTTTTAGTTTTGGTATTTTTGGTTTTTCAATTTCAGATTTTATTTGAACCACTAGAGGTATTAATTCCTGGAATGGTTCTTTTAGAGGAATTAATTCTTGCAATATTTTGAAAGTTTCTTCAAAATTGATAAAAACTTCTTGTAAGTTCCTGAGATTTTGTTCAATTTCGACAATAGTTAACACACCTCCCAAACTCGCAATTTTAGAGTCTTTAATTTTAAGATGCAAGGCTGTTATCTCATCTCCTAAATTAACTATTGGTAAAAGAATAGCTGTAGCCAATTTCGATTTCGTGCGCACCGTTTCTTCGTCTCTTTTTATTTGATCTTGAATTATTGATAGTTTTGCCGCCAATTGTTTAAATGGTACTAAAATCGTTTCGAAAATTTTTGTTTCTGGAATTACCTGAGACACTCCATCTAATTCACTTTTTAAATTTGTTAATGCTTGAGATAATAGCGGTCCTTGTTGCTCTCTTACATCTGGTTCTTGCAAAAGCCTTCTGATCTGAGCAATTACGGATGCAGTCTCCTCCATTGGTTGGGTTAAAGCAGTGATTTTTTCTACAACGTTACTTGGTATGTTGACTGGTTCAGTTTCAACAGATTGTTTTATTTCAGTTAAAGTTTTTTGAAGTATAAATAACTCATCTGTTATTTCAGTAACACCAAGAACACCGTCTATTGGTGTAATTTTTAATTCTTCAACATCCACTTTTAAACAATTTATTTCTTGGGATAATAAATAAACAGAATCGCCAAAATTATTAATCAACAAATAATGTTTCCAAATTATTTCAACTTCTGCAAGTTTTTGATCAACTTCTGATATTTTAGTTGAAAGTTTCTGAAGAGGAATGGTTAAAATCTCCAGTGATTTTAACTGAGTAAATATTGAAATAATTTCATCTAGACGACATTTCAGAGCTGTTAGTGCTGAACGTATTTCTGGTATTTGTTGATCTTGAAAATGTTTTGGCTTATTAACGATAGTTTTCAATTGAACTATAAGAAATGAAAGTTTTTCCAATGGTTCTTTTAAAGAATGAATTTTTTGGAATGTTTCTTTTGTTATATTTTCGACTGCTTCCAATTTTTCAGCAGATATTAAAGCCTTCTGTAAATCAAAAACATTTTGTTCTATTTTGATAATATTAAAAACACCTTCTATGTTTTTACTTCCGGTTCTCAATGCTTTTATTTCTTCATATAGATTAGAGATAGGTTGAAGAAGTGCTTGTGTTATTTCTAAACCAGTCTTCACCTTTTGCTTCTCAACTAAGCTTTGAACTTCCAATATTTTACTTAACAATTTATTCACGGCAACTGACGATGTTGCTAGAAATTTCGCTTCAGGAATAATTTGATGTATTCTGTCTAGTTGACATTTTACAGCTTCGAGAGCTTTACAAATTTTTGTTTTTTGCTCTTCTTTCACTTCTGATCTGTTAAGTGTGCTTCTCACATCAATAACAACTGATGAAAATTGTTTTAAAGGTTCAGTCAAAGCCTCTATTTGTTCTAAAACTTGTGGTGCTATGTTAGCAACATTTTCAGAAGAAAATTGTTCTGAACTTATTAAAGCTTCTTGTAACGCAGAAAGTTCTGGTTCTAATTGTATTACACTAAGGACACCTTGATGTGGAACTAAATTTAAATCTTTGCTGTCAGCTTGTAAAGCTATTATTTCTTCAGATAAATCCATAATGGGTTGAAGCATTGTTTTGATTATTTCTGATTCTGTTTTTAAAGATTTTGTTCGTGATTCAATCATATCATCAACTTCTGATAACTTAGCAGAAAGCTCTTGTATAGCAATCACAGAAGTTTCTAGCGATTGTGGCTTGGGTATATTTTGAGAAACCTTATCTAATTCATACTTTAGAGCAACTAAAGCTTTGCAAACTTTTGGTTTTTGTTGCTGTAGTACTTCTGGTTGATTTATGATATTCTTCATTTCTACGACAACAGTTGAAAGTGTTTCTAATGGCTCTTTTAATGTATTAATTTCTTTTAATATTTCCTCAGTTAAATTCTCAGTTTTTTCCGAAGAAATCTCATCAAAGGCAACCAAAGCTTCTTTCAGAGCTAGCACATTCTGTTCTATTTCAACAATGTTCAAAACACCTTTTTGTGGTACCGACTCTATATTTGGGACATCAGTTCGCAAAGTTTTTATTTCTTCAAATAAAACATCAATGGGCTGTAGAAAAACTTTCTTTAACTCTGAACTCTTTTCGAGCGGTTGTTCTTGAATCTTCAATGAATTTTCAATTTCTGATAATTTAGCTGAAAGTTGTGTAATAGCCAAAGAGGAAGACTGCAAAATTTTTGTTTCAGGAGTTATTTGAGACACTCTTTCTAATTCACATTTTAGGGCTAACAGTGCATTTTTAATTTTAGATCTTTTCTCTTCGCGTATCTCTGGTGTTTTAAGTGTACACCTTACTTCCACGATAATAGCAGAAAGTTTTTCTAATGGTTCTTTCAAAGCTTCAATTTGATTTAATGTTGGTTGCGGTATGTCGGCAATCTTTTCAGAAGAAAATGATTCTGACGCGATTAATGCTTCTTGTATTACAGAAAGTTCTTGATCTAATTCTATTACGCTAAGTACACCTTGCTGAGGAACTAAATTTGCATCTTTACTATCCGCTCGTAAGGCCACTATTTCTTCAGATAAATCCATAAAAGGTTGAAGTATCATCTTTACCACTTCCGATTCAGTTTTTCCCGTTTTGTCCGTTAAGTTAATCATACTGTCAACCTCTGACAACTTGGCAGAAAGTTGTTTTATTGCCACCATGGTAGTTTCTAGAGATTTTGATTCAGAAATGTTTTGAGAAACTGTATCTAATTCACATTTTAAAGCTAATAACGCTTTACAAATTTTCGGCTTTTGCTGTTCTTGGACTTCTAATTTATTAATAGCATTTCTTACTTCTACAACAACAGTTGAAAGTTTTTCCATTGGTTCCCTCAATCTTTGGATTTGTTCCAATGTTCCTCTGGTTGCACTTTCAATTTCTTCAACAGGAAGATCTTCAGAAGCAAACAGAGCCTCTTGTAAGGCAAGTAAATTATCTTCTATTTCTACAACACTTAAAACACCTTGTTGAGGAATTAAATTTGTATTTTGACTTTCAACTTTTAAAGTTTTTATTTCTTCAGACAGAGCAGTAATTGGTTGAAGAAGGGCTGCTTTTAATTTTGAACTTTTCTGAACTGGTTGCTCTTGTATTTCCATTATATTTTCAACCTCTGATAATTTAGCTGACAATTGTTCAAAAGCTACTGCCGATGTTTTCAAAATTTTTGTGTTGGGTATGATTTGAGACACTTTTTCTAATTCACATTTGAGAGCTGAGACAGCATTTTTAATCTTAGGTTTCTTTTTTTCGCGTAGTTCTGGTCTCTTGAGTGTACATCTCACTTCCATAACAACAGCTGACAGTTTTTTCAGTGGTTCTTTTAAAGCTTCAATTTGATTTAGTGCTTGAGGTGTTATACTGGCAACCTTTTCGGATGAAAATTGTTCAGAAGTTATCAAAGCTTCCTGTATTGCAAAAAGTTCTTGTTCCATTTGCGTCAAGCTAAGTACACCTTGTTGAGGTGAAAGGTTTATATCTTTTGAATCTGCTTGTAGTGCTACAATTTCTTCAGAAAGATCCATAATAGGTTGAAGCATAATCTTTATCACTTCTGATTCTGTTTTACCCGGTTTTTCTGTGTGTTCAATAACATTCTCAATTTCAGACAATTTAGCGGAAAGTTGTTTTATAGCTGTCAAGGAGGTTTCTAAAAGCTTTGCTTCAGGAATGTTTTGAAAAACTTTATCTAACTGACACTTTAGAGCGGACAGAGCTTTTTTGATTTTGGGTTTTTGTTGTTCTTGTACCTCCGGTTTATTAACTGCATTTCTTACTTCGACAACAGTAGCTGAGAACTGTTCTAACGGTTCTTTCAAGGTCTGAATTTGATGCAGTTCTTCAGGAATTATGTTCTTAACATCTTCAGAAGGAAACTGTTCACAAGAAATTAAAGCTTTTTGTAAACTAATTATATCTTCTTCTAATTTAATGATACCAAAAACACCTTGTTGAGGAGTTAGTTTTAAATCTGTATCATCTGTAGCTAAGTCTTGAATTTCTTGAGCTAAATCAGTAACAGACTGCAGAATTACTTTTATTGCTTCCAAGTTCTTCGGCTGGGGTTTTTCTTGGGACTCGGTTAAATCGTCAATTTCTGAAAGTTTAGCTGAAAGTTCTTTGAGGGCAATCGTTGATATTTCTAAACTTTTTGTTTCAGGAATTGCTTGAGAGACTTTATCTAATTCACATTTTAATGCAACTAGTGCTTTTCCAATTTTAGGTTTTTGCTGTTCTTGTACTTCTGGCTTATTTAGCGCACTTCTTACTTCTACAACAATAGCTGAAAGTTTTTGTAGTGGATCTTTTAAAGATTTAATCTGTTCTAAAGTTTGTGGAACTATATGTTCAGTTTTTTCAGTTTGTAATTGTTCTGAAGCACTCAAAGCGTCTTGTAAGGCAAGAAGACTTTGTTCTATTTCAATAACATTGAGAACACCTTGCTGAGGAGCTAACGCTAGAGTTTCACTTTCGGTCTGTAAATTTTTTATTTCTTCAATTGGAGCCATAACTGGTTGAACAATTTCTTTCTTGAGTTCTGCGTCTTGCTGAACTGATTTCTCTTGAGTTTTAATTTTAGTCTCAACATCACATAATTTAGCTGAAAGTTGTTTAATCACGACTGACGTATGCTCCAGTATTTTCACTTCAGGAACTTTTTGAGAAACTTTCTCTAATTCACATTTTAATGTTGACAATACGCGACAAAGTTTTACCTTCTTCTGATCAATAATTTCAGGTTTATTAAGTGCACTTCTCACCTCCACTACCACAGCAGAAAGTTTGTTTAATGGTTCATTTAAAACCTGAATTTGTTTTAACACTTCTAAAGTTACATTTTTAGTTTCTTCAGGAGAAATGTTTTCAAAGTCAATTAAGGCATTTTGTAACTTGAGCAAATATTCTTCAGTTTCTAAAATACTAATTACACTTTGCTTTGGAGCACATTTCATATCACTAACATCAGCGTGTAAAGCTTTTAGTTCTTGCGTCAAATTAATAATAGGTTGAAGCACTTGTGTCACTTCCCAGCTCTGTTCAAGAGATTTCTCTTCGGGATGAATCAACTTTTCAACTTCTGTTAATTTAGCAGAAAGTTCTTTCATGGCTACTGATGAAACTTCTAAACATTTTGCTTTAGGGATTGCTTGAGTTACTCTATCTAATTTACATTTTAGAATAGTTAATGCTTCTCCAATTTTTGGTTTTTGTTCTTGTACTTCTGGTTTATATATCGAATTTCTCACTTCAACTACGACAGCTGACAGTTTTTCTAACGGTTCTTTCAAAGTTTCAATTTGTTGCGCTGTTTCTGGAGTAATATCTTGGATTTCTTCAGCAAAGAATTCTTCAGAAATGCTTAACGCTTCTTGTAAAGCCATTAAATTTTGTTCCATTTCAATAACACCTAATATACCCTGTTGAGGAACTAATTTTAAGTCTTTACTTTCAACTTTTAAAGTTTTTATTTCTTTAATTAAATTTATAACAGGCTGTAGAATAACTTTTTTGAATGCTGTATCTTTCGAAACTGGTTTTTCTTCTGTTTCAATAACATTTTCAACTTCTGATAATTTAGCTGAAAACTGCTGAATAGCAATAACAGTAGTTTCCAAAATTTTTGCCTTGGGTATCGTTTGGGACACTTTATCCAGTTCACATTTTAAAACAGATAATGCTTTACAAAGTTTGGGTTTTTCTTGTTCAATTATTTTTGGTTTGCTAATTGCTCTTCTAACTTCCACAAGGACAGCAAAAAGTTTTTCTAACGGTCCTTTTAAACTTTCAGTTGCCTTTAATAATTCAACATGGACATTTTCGATTTCCTCAGAAGAAAGTTGCTCCGAAACAATTAATGCTTCTTGCAAATTGAATAAGTTCTGTTCTAATTCAATAACATTAAGAACACCTTTTTGAGAAGTCAGTGTCACATTTTCAACATCTGCTCGTAAAGCTTTTATTTCTTGAGTCAAATTCAACATAGGTTCAACAACTGCAGATATTACTGTTGTCTTTTCCTTTTTAGTTTTTTCTTCTGATTCGATCAAATTTTTAACTTCTGATAATTTAGCCGAAAGTTGTTTGATTGCAACTGATGAAGTTTCTAAACTTTTTGTTTCAGGCATGATTTGCGCTACTTTATCCAACTCACTCTTTAAAGCTGTTAATGTTTCTCCAACTTTTCGTTTTTGCTCTTCTTGAATTTCAGGTTTGTTGACTGCACTTCTTACGTCCACGATAAGAGCTGAAAGATTTTCTAATGGCTCCTTCAAAGCTTGCATTTGTTCTACTACTTCTGAATTAACATTTTCGGTTTGGTCAAGAACTAATTGTTCAGAAGAAACCAAAATTTGTTGTAAGTTAACTAAACTCTGCTCTATTTCTGTAATATTTAAAATACCTCGTTGAGGAACTGCTTCAACATCTTTAGCTTCCAATTTTAACGACTTAATTTCTTCAACTAATGTATTGATAGGCTGAAGAAGAGTTTTTTTTATTTCTTCTCCCTTATTAGCTTGCTCTTTTTTGATTACTTCTTCGATCACTGATAATTTTGATGAAAGTTGTTTAAGCGCAAGAGATGAAGTCTGCAACAATTTTGCTTCCGGAATTATTTCAGTTACTTTATCTAATTCACATTTTAGGGCCAATAGTGCTTTATGGACTTTTGGTTTGTGCTGTTCTATTTTTTCTGGTTGATTAATAGCACTTCTTACTTCTATGACGACAGCAGAAAGCTTTTCCAGGGGCTCTTTCAATATTTCAATTTGTTTTATTGATTCTGGGGTTGCAGATTCCGTTTCTTCAAAAGAAATTTCTTCAGAAGCTTCTAGAGCTTTTTGTACATCAGATAGATTATTCTCTATTTCCAAAATACTGAAAATTCCTTGTTGCGGAGCTAATTTTATATCTTCAACATCTGATCGTAAAGCGTTTATTTCTTCTTTTAAATTAAATATAGGCTGAAGAATTATTGACGTTACTTTTGTCTTCTTTGGTCTTTTTTCTGATTCGATCAAACCTTCTACTTCCGATAGCTTAGCTGAAAGTTCTTTTATTGCAACAGATGAAGTTTGCAAAAACTTGGTTTCGGGTATTAGTTGCGATACATTATCTAGTTCACATTTCAAAGCTGAAAGAGCTTTTTTTACACGTACCTTTTGCTGTTCTTGAATTTCTGGCTTATTAACTGTATTCCTCACTTCAACAACAATAGCTGATAGTTTATCTAAAGGTTCTTTTAGAGTTTGAATCTGTTGCAATACTTTAGGTGTTATTTTTTCAGTTTCTTCAGAAGAAATTTGTTCATAAGTCGTTAAAGCATTTTGCAAATTAAATAGATTCTCTTCTAACTGGATTACATTTAGAATGCCTTTTTGAGAAACTGATTCTATATTTATAATATCTGCACGTAAAGCTTTTACTTCTTCTGCTAAACTAGTAACTGAAAGAATTACTTCTACTATTTCTGATTCTTTTTTAACAGCTTTTTCCTCTGCTTTTATCGAATTTTCAACTTCTGTTAATTTAGCAGAAAGTTTCACAATAGCAGTTGATGAAACTTCTAAAACTTTTGCTTCAGGTATTATTTGCGCTATTTTGTCCAGTTCACACTTTAAAGCTGATAATGCTTCACATACTTTAGGTTTCTGTTGTTCAAGTATCTCCGGCTTATTAATTATGCTTCTCGTTTCAACAACAATAGCAAAAAGTGTTTCTATGAGTTGTTTTAAACATTTAATCTTTTGCAGTGTTTCTGGAATTACATGTTTAACTTCTTCTGTAGAAATTTGTTCTGCGGCAACTAAAGCTTCTTGCAAAGCAAGCATTTCTGGTTCAATTTCTAAAATATCCAATACTCCTTTCTGAGGAATTAGTTTTATATTTTTGATATCTGTTTGTAAAGCTTTTATTTCCTCTGTTAATTTAATTATTGGCTGAAGAATTTCTTTTATCAGTTCTAATTCTTTATTTGGAATTTCCTTTTCAATTAAACATTTTACTTCTGACAGTTTAGCCGAAAGCTGCTTAATTGCAATTGTTGAAGTTTCCAAAGATTTTTCCTCTGGAATTATTTGCGAAATTTTTTCCAGCTGGCATCTTAAAGTTATTAAAGCTTGACAAACTTTTGGCTTTTGTTGTTCTTGAATTTCTGGCTTATTAATTGCATTTCTCACATCTACAACAAGAAAAGAAAATTTCTCTAAAGGTTCTTTAAGAGCTTCAATTTGTTTCATTGCTTCTAAAGTCATATTTACCATTCCTTCAGATGTTTCTAAAGCTTTTTGTAAATTTATGATTTCATGTTCTACTGCTACTACACTCAAAATACTTTGTTGTGGGACTAATTTTATATCATTAATGTCTGCTCGTAATGCTTCCAGTTCTTTAGATAAATTAGTAATAGGTTCAAGAACCAGTTGCCTAGTTTCTAATTGTTTTATTTGAGATTGTTTTCCTGATTCAATTAAACCTTCAATTTCTGACAGTTTAGCTGAAAGCTGTTTAACAGCAGCTGATGAGTTTTCTAAACTTTTTGTTTCAGAGGTAGCTTGCAAAATTTGATTTACCTCGTGTTTCACTGCTGCTACTGCTTGACTCATTTTTTGTTGTTTTTGTTCACGCACTTCGGGCTTATTTAAACCATTTCTCACTTCCACCACAACAAGAGAAAGCTTTTCTAACGGTTCTTTTAAAGTGGCAAATTCTCCTACTTCAGTTTCTTTAGAACGGACTATAGCCTCTTTCAAATCAAGGAGTTCTTGTCCTATTTCAACAACATTAAATACACCCTGCTGAGGAACTGATTTTACATTTTTCATTTCTGTTTTCAACGTCTGAATTTCTTGGAACAGTTTAGTTACAGACTCAAGAATAATTTGGGTTTCTAGAGATTTCTCAATCGACTTAACTTCTTCATTTTTAATTTTATTTACCACTTCATCTAATTTACTTGAAAGTGTTTGAATTGGTGCTAGTGACTGTTTTAATAGTGTTGTTTCTGAAATTGTTTGAGAAATCTGATCTAATTGACATCTTAGGGCCACCAAAGTTTGGCACATTTCAGGATTCTTTTGTTCTTGGATATTTGGTTCATTAATCAATGCCTTAACTTCTACAACAATCAACGATAGCTTTTGTAAAGGTTCTTGTACTTGCACCATTGCTTGCATAACTTCTTCACTTACTTCTTCATTACTTTGCTCTATTTCATTTAAAGAAGTTTGCAAAGCGATGAGATCTTGTTGTATTTCAGTTACAGCCAATAAACCTTTTGCCTCCTTACATTCCATTTTCAGTAATTTAATATCTTCTGAGAGTTTACTTATTGGTTGTGCCATGAGTTTCGTTACATCTTGAACAGTCAGTTTTGCTTCAGCTGCAATGTTTTCTTCAACTTTCGATAATGTAGCCTTTAATTTTTTAATTGATATTATACAAGATTCTAATATTTTTGTTTCAGGATCTGCAATCGTAATTTGATCTAATTCACATTTGAGAGATGTTATTGCTTCACATAGTTTCAGTTTTTGAAGTTCTAGTTCATGAGGGTTTTGTAAAGAAGTTTTGATTTCAACTAAAATTGACGACAAATTTTTTAAAGGTATTTGAACCTCTTTCAGTTTAGTTCTAATCTTCTCTGGAATTTCTTCAGTCAATTCAATTGAATATTGTTCTGCTTTATTTAGCGATTCTATTAAATCATTAATATCGTCCTTTATTTTGATAATACACAATATGCCTTGCTTTGGAACAATTTTCAGCTCGTCCAAATTTGCTTTTATAGATGCAATTTCTGCTGCTAAACTGGCAACAGGTAAAGAAACAGCTTTTATGACCTCTAAATTTTCCTTTTGAATTAATTTTTCTTCAACTTTTAATTTTTTTTCAATGTCAGTTAATTTTGATATAAGTTTTTGAGTTGGTTGTAACAAAATATTTAACCCCTTGGTTTGAGAGATGAGCTCATTTAACTGATGAAGTTCGTCTTTAACAACGCTAACTGACTTACTTAACTTCTCTTTCTGTTTTTTAATTTCCGGTTTATTGAGAGAATTTTTAATTTCTACAACTACGGCTGAAAGCTTTTGGAAAGTTTCCTTTAGCGTTTTAATTTTTGCAACAACTTGTTGTGGAATGTCTTTTTTCGAACTGGAATAATCTTTCTCAGCTTGCACTAAAGATTTCATAAACGTTGATAAATCTTTTTCTATTTCTACAACGTTGAAACCAGCTTTCTTGGATGCAACATTTAAAACCTGAATCTGAGATTTCAGAGAATTTATTTCATTACACAAACTGTCCATAGTTTCACTAATAATATTTGACAAAGGTAACTTAGCCATTTCTTGTTTCTTGAATTCGTTTTCTATGTAAGCAATTTTTAATATAATTAATTTTAGAGGTTCTACTATAAGTTGAAGAGTTTTAATTTCATTCGATAAATTGATAATATTTTCGACTTTGGACTTCAATTTTGAAAGCGACTTAATAATGAGATCTTTCTGTTTTCCTAATTCGGGTTTATTTAATGCTTCTTCAGCTGCTACCATTTTAGTGAGGAGATTCTTAAGTTCTTCCATGGTATTGTTTAATATCTCTAAATTCTCCATATTTAAGTCTTTCACTCTATCTTTATTAATTAAATTAACTAAATTATGCAAACTTTCCAATAAAAATAGCAACCCATCATCAAGTTCCTCACATGAGATTAAATCCGAATTACCTTGTGTATTTCTGACTTTATCTACAAAATCTTTCAATTTATTTCTTGAGTCAGCTAGGAACGTTTCGAAGTTTTGTAAAATCATTACGTTTTCAGCCTTATTTTCATTAACAAATGGCTCACTAGTTGTAGATTTTTCTTCTTCTTCTTCTTCTTCTTCAACCGTTACCCCGATGGATACTTCGCCTTCTTTAGGAACTGTTTCAGTAACTTCTTCTTTAATTTCTTTCTCAACTTTATTTACATATTCCCAAGCTTCTTCAATTTTTGCTTGTAAAGCTTTGAGAGGCTTATTTATACAAACAGTTAATGATGACTCTGGCGTTGCTTTAATCAGCTCAATATTCTCTTTAAAACTAACTAGAGCCTCCTTTAGTTGCTGTTTTTCTACCTCTGATATCTGAGGATTTTGCAAATTCTGCTGAACAGATGTTATTAAAACGGATAATTTCTCTAAAGGCTTTTTTACTCTTTCTAATGTTTCTTGTTCCACTCTTAATTCTTCTGACGATTCCAGTAATACTTCTTCTGACATTTGTAAGCCTTGTTTTAAATCCTCCAATGGCTGAGCTATTTCACCCAAAGAAATAATTCCTTTTTTAGCCTCGGGACAAGATTCGAGTTTAGAGGCTAATAAGTTGGCATTACTCTCAATCAGAATTAAAGGTTGTTTTAATTCATGAAGAGTTGCAAGTTCTTTACCGCTTGATTTAGATTCGACACCAACAGTCGCAGAAATGGCTTCTAAACGCTCAAGTAAATCAATGACATGTTGAATATTTATGTCTTCTTCCTTAACTTTCAAAATCACGTTGCAAAAATTACTTAAGTTAGTCAAAGAATCACAGATTGATTCATCCCTAACTTTATTTTTGATTTTTTCGGAAACTAGTCCCATTTCTTCTATATTTGCTTTGATGTCATGCAGAACAGTTTGAGCAGATTCGTATTCAGGAGAACTTTTTAATTGATCAGAAATTGCTTGAAAAGGTTTAGTTAATTCTTTAATTTCAAAAGCAGGCAGTTTAACATTTAAATTTTCACAGTTAATCAAAATTTTATGTAAAACTTTATTCAACGTAGCCTTATTTGATAACTCTGTTTGAATACTGATTATGGCTTTCGCTACATTTTCTAAAGGTTGCAATAGTTTTTGTAAAATGGATTTTTGACCTTCAGGCACTTCAGTTAACACAGCCTTGCTGCAGACACTAATTAAGGTGTTTTGTAGAACATCTAAAGATTGATAAAACTCTTTTATATCCGCTGTTTCCAAATTTTCATATCTACTTGCAGTAACACAAATATCTTGTAGAAAAGCTTCAATTGTGTCTAAAATGGTAAGTTCTTCATCCAAAACTTTTGCTTCAACACATTCAGATAATTTATTTTGAAGTTCATAGACCGGACAAACAAGTTTTCCCAAAAGTTTTAAGTTTCCTTTAGGAAGATGTTTGATGACTGCTGTTAGTTTCAGTAAGTTCTTGATTGAACCATTAAATTTGCGTAAAGGAGTTACATCGTCGATAGTTTTGGATTTTTCGAGTACCACATGAGTGACACCTACTGCTTTTTTTAATTCTTCTAGTGGTTCAGTAATTGATTGCACAAAAGTTTCTTCTTTAACATTTATATCTGCTGCCTCTTGGTATGGTGTTATAATAGCGGATATACTTTCATGTAGAACTGCTAACGATTCAGGAATATTTTTATCATCAGCAACTTGTTCTAGTGAAGAACTTAACATTGTAATTTTTGATAATTCGCTATTTGTCATTTTTATATTTTCCGTGGTATTTATCACTTCCATAACAGCCTTCAATGGTTTTTCCAGTTCTTTTAACACAACAAAAATGCAACTTGTCGGTTTTTCAGCTATTTTGATCACACATTCTTCACACATTTTTAGAGAATTTCCAAGATTTAGAATAATTTGTTCTTTGTACGCAATTTCTTCTTGTTTCTTGATGACTGCTTTTTCCATTGCTTTCTTAACACTATTCTGAACATCCTGTAAGGGTTCGATGAGATCTTTAATTTGTGACTCCAAATTAATACTTGCAAGCAAGACTTTAAGTTTATCAGCTTGATGTTCTAAAATTTTAGCTTGATCCATTTCAGACTCGTTTGCACTTTCTACAGCTTTACACAACTCTAAAATTATTTCTGAAGCTACTGTAATGTTATGGATATCATCTTGTGATAATTTTCTTTTCCTTTCTTCCAAAATACTGCCCGAAACAAACTGCAACGTAGTAAGGGGTCTTTGCAACTCAGTTACTAATATTTTAGTAACTTTATCTTCTGGTTTTGACTCTACCGTGACTATCGCTTCTTGTAATGATTGCAAGTTGTCTTGTAACATGATTAAAGGAATGCATGAAACTACTTCTTCTTCTTTTTGCTCCAGAAATTGCTCCATCTGACTGACTAAAAATTCAATAGGATCGGAAAAATGCAACAAAGGAGAATTTTTAGAAGCTTTCTCTAAACTGCATTTGAATTTTTTGAAGTTTTGATGAACTTCTTCAGGGTTAATTTTATTTGAATTTAAGCCGTTGTCTAGTTGTTGTATTAAAGAGAAAAGTAGACTAATTGCGTTTTCTTCTGATTCATTTTCCACATTAATATTTTGCAATAAATCTATTAGTTTACTAGATGTTAATGTTATTTTGTTTAACAACTCTTGCTTGTCTTTTGATAATTTTGACTTGTCAATAGTTTTAATTTTTTCTTCTATATTTTTAACGAGTTCAATAGTTTTCACTTTAGTTTCAAGTTTTGCTGGAATAGTCTCCATTAAATTAATCACATTCTTTGCTGTATCTTCTAAACATTCCATCGTCTCTTTGATCTTAGATTCTTGAGGAATTATCACCACTGCTAATCGTAAATCTTCAATTACTGCCTTAACACTCTCGACAGAGGCATTCTGTACCTCTTGCGACTGCTGACTTGAAGTCATAAAATTATTTAACTCATTTAAAGTTTTAGTTGCAGCTTCAATCACAGATTTTTCGTTTTCTCCAAGACTTGTAGGAATGAGTTTCATTTTGTTTTCAATCATCCCTTCAACAACCTCTATAGATTTTTGCAATTCTGTTATAGCAGCTTTTTTCTCCGCTGTTGATGTTTGATCTTCAATCTTAATAATACTTTGACGAAGATTGTCTAGAGACTGTATCATAGGTTGTGTAATTTTGGCTGATTCTGCTTTTTTCTTTAATTCGATAATTTCACCGATATTACGAACAGCAGTTTCAGTTATTTTACAGACTCGTAACAACTCTGTTTTTCCACTTTGTGAGAATTTTTTCAAATTTTCAATTTTATTTACTAAATGTTCGAATGTAACTTCTTCGAATTTTGGTTCTACTATTTGTGACGCTATGTAATTGTTCAAATCTGATATTAATTCTTTTTCTGCTCTCACTATTTCGGCTTCATTAAGTGAAATTTCTGTTATTTCAAGGCTTATTGGTTCTAAACTTCGTACTTCCGCCAAAACCGTTTTTATATTCTCTTCTGCCTCGGGGAAATCAATTTTTTGTAAAGATTCAAATTGTTTTTGCATTTCTTTAATAGGTTCAATAAGTTCTTCCAAAAATTTTCCAGGTGCAACCACATCATTACTTTTAGTTTCTTTTTCTTGTTCTTTTTTAGTTTCTTCTTCTTTCGCTTGTTTTTCTCGTGTGGCATTCTGTTTTTCCATTTCTGTTTGAATTATTTTTCCCGTACTTAATACTGCTTGAAGCAATACTTGTAAAAGTGGTGACACAACAGATGGCTGTAAATCAATCAAAGACCTTTCTGTTATCTTCAAAGCTGAAATATCTTTCACTCCGTCATATTCACTTGCATTTCTTATCGCGTCAACATAAACTTTAATAGTATCAACATATTTGGCTTCATCTTCAGTTAACTCGGCTTGACATATTTGATTAAATTGTATTAAATTATGTTGAATATTATCCAAATTCTGCTTAATGTCAGCTTCTTGGGATTTTTCACATAAATTCTTTTCGATGTGTTTCAATGGTTCTATTAAAGTCTTTTTGACTATTTCAGACTTTATCTCTTTAATATGTGCTACTTGCAACTGTTGAGTAACATCAGGCATGTTTTCTGTTACAGTATTTAGTAAATATGCAATTTGTTTAATTGGTGAATTTTCCTCTATTGATTTTACTGCTGTATTAAGAATATTAAGAAGTATCACAATGTTTTCTTTCATTGGTAACTCTTTGGTTAGCATTTCCTCTGTTACACTTAATTTCGAAGATACAAATATATCCAAGTCACTCAATATTTTTGCAATATTTTCAAGAAATTTCAAATCGTTTTCTGTTAGTGATAAATTACTGAGGTCATTTACAGCAATCTGTAGAGGATACAAAGATTTTTGTAAAGTTAAAATTTTTTCTTTGTTTATGTCAGAATATTTAATAGCGGCAACGTGTTTAGCGAACACTTGAACCGAGTCTGTAACCATCTGAATATGTTGCAGCTTTATCTCTTCTGTCTTTTCCTCATTTTGTCTAATACAGTGCAACGTATTTAGGGTTTTAAAGTACAAAACTCCAATATTCTTTATAACATCATTATCACTTTTCACTTTTTTCATATTTTCATTCGACCCTGACACATTCTGTAAAAGTTTTCCTGTATTAAGACCCTCCAAATTTTGAAGGTAATCAACAATAAGTGCTGTAGTTTCGGTAGCTTCAATTATTATTTCTTGTTCAGCTTCAGTAATTGTTACATTTTTTAAATTTTGAATGTTATCCTGAAGTACAGGCAACGTATAACGAAGTTCGTCATGTAGCACCTTTCGATCTTTTACAAGTTTCTTAGTCTCGAGATTTGTTAATTTTATAACAGCTTCATTTAACTTATTTGCTATAAGAATTTCCGGTTTTTCTTGGTCGACCACAGCAGATGTGGTAATAATTTCACTCAATAAGGCAGTGACACTCTCTAACTGATCTGCCATTTTGGCAGATTGAGGTGACAAATTCAAAGATTTTACTTCTAAATCCAGCTTTTCTAAACTTCTCCTCAATGTATCTGTTCCCATTGTTGACTCTTCAATTTCTCTAGAAACTATTTTCATTGATTCAATTGTACTTTCCATTCTGTCTGATTCAGAAGGTCCAAGTCGTGATAATTCTTCATAAATCGATAAAGCTTGAAGATGTGTGTTCAATTCTTCAATTTGAGGATGTTTTATAGTCAATTCTGGCTTGTATTTTATTAGAATTAAGGTTTTTTGAATATTTTGCAGTTCTGTTGCAATCCTGTCAGTTGCAGTGGGTGTAATACTTTTTAAAGCATCTTCGAGTGCTTCCACAAAGAACCTCAGAGATTTTAGAATATACTTTAAGCCAGTATTTTTGTTTAAATCAAAAAGTTTCAGTGATAATTCGGTTAAAGGAGTTTTCAATCGTCCTAAATTTAATGGTTTTTCATCAACTGCACCAATATTTTCTCCAACATTTTTCAAAAATTTTTCCAAAGAGCTAAGTGGTTCTAAATCATCAGGAATAACGTCGCCTCTACTTTGTTCAATAGTTAGCACCTCCAAAGCATCTCCTACCGTTTCTTCCACTGAAGCCAAATGATTTTTGAACTGTTCATGTTTGACTTCTAAAATTAATTCATTTATGTTTAATAATGGTTCTCTAATCAAAGTAAAAACTGTCTTTTTATCCTCCTCAAATTTCTGTAAATTAGAAATACTTTCATCTAGCTTATGTAAAGGTTCCGACAATTTTTTTATCTCAACGATGTCCTCCATAGTAATTACTGGCACGTCTCTGTCCAAAAAGAGAGGACGGTTAGTTAATTTTTCTACACATTGTAATACTTCCGAGGCTTTCTGATACAATTCTGGTTCAATATTTTCAATTCCCTCAACAACTGTTCCTTGATAAAGTGTAGCTAAATATTTTTCCAATTCTTGTACGTTTTCTGTTATGACTTTTCCAACAGCTGCTGAAACAATGAACTCAGTTTGTGGAGCGTCTTGCATTATTGGTAAACTTAAAACATTAGCTATAGATTTCCTTATATCATCAAAATTGCACTTTTGAGGTCGTTGTAGTTGATCAAGGAAAATTACTTCATCTAAAATTTGTTGATGCATTACTGCTACATTGTATTGTATGTGTTCCAAAATCATTCTTATTTTGTCATCCTGCTGTGAAATTCCCGGCTGTTCGTTTAGAATATCTTGAGCTTCAATTAGAGCATCTTCAATTTGTTCTAAAGGTGCCACATAATTTTGTAAACCCATCCTTTCGTCTAAAGATAACTCTTCTTTTTTCTTTTCCAACAGTGATTCGCTTGTAACTGTTAGAAGATTCTGCAAACAGCTCATGAGAGGATGGGCTAAATCGCTGGAAATATGTTTGGTTTCGTTTTGTAAACAGGATATTGCTTGTCGAGTGTCTTCTAATAAAGCTGCAGGTACAACGGTTTCTGATGAATCTTCAAGAATAACTACAACGCTACCCTCCTTAGAATCTTCCGATAAGGATTCAAGAACTGTGCCATGTTCAGTTAAACCACAAATATTTTCCCGAACCTCGCAAGTTCTTCCACGTAATATAGAAAATGGAATACACAAATCTATCGTTTCGAGTCTTTCCTCATCAACGATGATACTTTCTTCCAAAATATTTAAAGATGCAATTAAATCATCGAGAATTTCTCTGTTAGTAGAAGGAGCTATTTCTGTGATTTGATTATTCAAGACTTCAAGAGGTTGCGCTAAACTTTCTATAGCATTGAGAGTTGATTCGATTTTAATTTGTGAAACTTTGATTATTGTAGTAGCTAAATCTTTCTGTAAAGTCGCCACTTGTCTTAAAGCCTCTAAAATGACAGTATCAGTAACAACTTTCTGTGCCGATTCTAGATTAAACAGTAAATCTTCAATTGACTGAGTAATATTACTAAGCACAATTTGACTCACTTGATCAAAAACATCTTTAACAACATCTTGCGATGAGACTTCGGTTGTACTTTGTAAAAGTATACTGTCTGGTTTAATCTTTGTCTTGATTGTATCTATAGACTTTGCAATTTTGGAAACAGAATCAGACAGCAAATCTCGTTTTCCGTTTACTTCAGCAATACGTGAAGTATGTGGATCTTGCTTTTTTATTTCTTCTAACACGTTAACGAGTTCTCCAATTGGATGTGATAATTTATCTATTAAAGTTAGTCTTATTTCTTGTTCTAAAGATTTTTCATTAGCGTACCTAATAGATTGTTTGCTAATATTTGACATTTCTTTCACCAAATTTTTAGTTGGTTCGGACATGTGGTCTAAAATATTTTGAGGCCATTCATAGAAACGCCTATCACTGTCTTCATAGAATTTGACATTATTGAAAGCAGTTTGAAGTGTTTGTGCAAGGCTGCTAATATTGGACAATAAATCCAAGTCTTTCTTGAGAGTTTCAGTACTTGATTCACTTTTTGCAGTGTCAGATGTATCTTTTAGAGTTTTCTGTGAACTTTCAACATGCTTAGATTGTAAAATTTTATCAGCATTTTGTAATCCGCTTTGAATTTCTCTAATGGTAATACAGACTTCTTGAATTATTTTTGATGGAGTCATTCTTCCAGATATTTTAGTGGTATCTAATTCTTTTTCCAACAAGGTGATTGATTCTACCAGATGCAAACTTTTCTGCAGTTGCAAGCCGGTAGTGTCTAAAATATTTGCGCAAGTTTTCTGAATTAATGTGTGATCTTTACCTTGCATTTCGATACATTTTTCTACAACCGACAAGTTCTTTTGCAGTTCAAATATCGGAGGTGCTATAAGCTCAACAGCAGATATGTCTGTTTTGCGTTCTTCACGTACAATTGTTTGTAAAACTGTCTGTATATCTCTGAACGGCTGTAAAATGCTATTTAAAGTTTCTAAACTTTGTTTAGCTGTAGCTGATGTTGATTTTAAACTAGTCTGAACAAACAGTTCTTCTTCAACTGAAAGTAATCCTTGCTGTATTTCTGATATACTCAGTTTCAATTCATCGATTATTTGTAATTCTTCTTTCTTAAGTTCTAGTTGTTTAGCAGCATTAACTTCAGGATCGATAACAAGTCCATCGCCTTCTTCTCCTTGTATGTCTCTTTGGAAATCATCCGGAATATCCAAACTTTTAGTCTTTTTGGGAGGTCTCTTCATCAAACCATCTTTCGAAACTTCATCCGAACTTAGTGATGAGCGTCTCCTAGAAGGTTTACTCAACTCTTGACTTTCGCTTCTGTTAACTCTCAAGTCGGACCCTATTTCGTGCGTGGTGTGTGGAGTTAGAGGTCTTCTAGATTCTATATCGTCTCCTGGTAAGCTAGTAGTTTCAGTTATCGCAGCCACTTGAAAAGCGCGATCTTGTTCTTGCAATTTTTCAGAACTTATAGCGCTTTCGTACTCACCGATAGATTCAGTATCTAAATCAGCAACTACGGCCAAACTTTCTTCACCAGCATCTGACTGTAGCGACTGATTTTTAGTTAAGCTATAATAAGAATTGCTCTTCTGGGAATCTGTTTTTCGCGGAGGTCTTTTTGGAGCTTCGCCACTAGAACTAGTTACATCAATTTTGAGCTTTTCGGAAGTCACTGGTGACATTATTTGACCAGTTTCGTCTGTAATCGAATAAATCTCATCAACGTCAGCTTCAGTTCGAAGGTCCTGTTCTTCGGGAGTAAAAAAATTTTCGGAAACATCTACAACCACGGCTTCCATTAGTAGATTTCCTGAGGTGGACGTTTCTTTTACAAATCGCAAAGGGGGAAGTTCCACAACATTGTGTTCTAAAAAATTGTAAATCTGTTACGGTTTAAAATAAATTTAAAATATAATACCGGAAACATGTTCTGATAATTGATCTGCATACATCTCTACGATTTGGATGGCTTCTTCTTCAGTTAAATCGGGAGTTTCGTATAAAGAAACGGAGACTTCTTTGCCATCGAAAGAGAAAGAAACTTCTCCACGATCATCAATGGTGAGCGACTGATCACCTGCTGTGTCATAAATCTGAGAAGTTCGTTCTTCATGAATTGTCGACAGCGATGGTTGTCTTGCTAATTCGATTCTTTGTTGCTGAGCTCTAGTTTTTTGATCTTCAAAACCAAGCAAGGATGCAGAACTCGCTACTATACCCATACAGTTTCTTGCTTCACAAGTGTAAGTACCAAGGCAACAGGTTCCATCCTATGGATTTCGATAAAACTGTATATATTGAAATTGAAAATCACAGAGTACTCACTTCTCCAGAAGTTATTCTATGTATATCACCCGGTTTCAATTCAACACCATCTTTATACCATTTTAGCACTGGTGGTGGAACTCCAATTACTTTACACTCTAAATTGACAGCACCCTCTTCTGATAAGACAGCTCGCAAACATTCCAGAAATTTTGGTTTTTTGAAATGTTTGGGTATAATAAGCTTAAGAAAACATGAAGTAACAGAATGACCAAATTCATTAGTAGCTACACACTTCCATTCTGCTTGATCCATAAATTCTACTCTGACAATATCTAGATGTCCTACTCCAAGATTTTCTTTTATTGCAAAATAACGATCTGGCTCAATTTCAACAGCTTGGTCATCACGATACCACGACAGTGATGGTATAGGTGTAGTTACACTTACTAAAACATCAAACAACAATATTAGCTGTCAAAACATTGATATTTAATCCACCTTGAACAGTAAATCTAAATGTTTCGTTAATTTTGGCTTCCGAACTCTTTATTCCATGAATAAATTTCGGTGCTTGACTTCTCAAGACAAGTTGGGACCGTTCTTCATCATTCAGTTGACTCTGAATATCTTCTACTGTTAATTCGGCTGAACTTCTTGCTTCTCCCATGCAATTTCTAGCAATACAACAATATGATCCCAAAGAATTTGTTCCAGTTAGCTGATAAACATCTCCAGGTTTCAGTTCTTGTCCATCTTTAAACCATCGCAATAATGGTGTAGGTGAACCAACTACTTTGCATTCGAAAGATACTAATCCTTCTTCAGTTAATACGGCCTTAAGAGTATCCATAAATCGAGGTTTTCGGAAATGTTTAGGAACTTAAAAAATATATATATTTTAGAATTTATGGAAAAGGATAAGGATGAGAAACTCACTAGCCATTTTGACATCACAAGTAGAAATAGAGACGCTACCGTCTTGGCTAGTGGCAACACATTTCCATTCGCCTTGGTCGGCAGCTTCTGCAGGTTTAACTTCGAGCATATACCCTCCCAATCCATCTGCCAATTGTCGATATCTACTACCTGGTGTTTCGTCATCTATACGTCCTTCAGAGTTATACCAGGCTATAGATTTAGGCCAGGGAGGCACAGACACTAAAATTATTTTTTATTAAATAGAAGCTTAAAGAAATTTTCGAAAAATGTACCTTGACAGGATAGTAACAGAGGATCACTAATTTTTATTGATTCGTTTTGTAAATCTCGAGTAAATATTGGTGGAGGACCAGATGGTAACGTGCTGAAAAGGAAAAAGTTAACACTTCACTATGGAAAAATGATTTATTTACCTATCGGCTGGTTTAAGAGACCCTTCTCGGCTTCCCTTACCCACGACATGTACTTTCGAACTGGAATAAGCTTTGCCCATGCAGTTAATAGCCTCGCAGACGTAAGTCCCTAAGGAAGTCGGATCGTCTGGATTTGCAGTAAGGGCAAAAACGTCTCCAGCCTTAATCTCCTTTCCATCCTTGAACCAGCGAAGTAAGGGAGTCGGCACTCCTACCACCTTACACTCCAGAGAAACGGTCCCTTGTTCTGTTAGAAGAGCGCGCAGTTCTTCAAGGAACTCTGGGGGTTTGTAGGTTTTCGGAACTAAAAATAAATACTTAGAAACAGACGTTTTGGAAAAAAGTTAGATGCTTAATACCGAGTACGTTGAGATGGCAGGTGCTAGAAGCTTGACCAAACT
This sequence comes from Asbolus verrucosus, assembly GCA_004193795.1. Taxonomy (NCBI): domain Eukaryota; kingdom Metazoa; phylum Arthropoda; class Insecta; order Coleoptera; family Tenebrionidae; genus Asbolus; species Asbolus verrucosus. The sequence continues at coordinate 5,341 of QDEB01133293.1, read as the reverse complement.
CGTTTCGAGCAGTGCAGGTCCATCTTCCGGCATCATCTGCTGTGACCGGAGCGACATCGATGCAGTGAAAACCACCTTCGTTGACGAATCTTAATCGTTCTCCTTCTTCCACTTTTTCTTCGTCGTGGAGCCATTCGATCTAAAAAAATAGCTTCTTACAACAAGGAACTTTTCAGAGATTTACCAACATTTTTTTAAGTTCATTGAAGTTTTGTTAGAAACGAGACAGTTTCCGATCTAATTTAAAACCAAGTGCGTCATCATTAAAAATAATAGAGACGTTAGTTCCAATGCCACAAAAAATTTTGTCTAGTAGTAGAGTAGAATAATTTCGATTATGCAATAGGTCGCTAAAAGTGATATATGGAACTGAAGAATGAAACAGACTATTGAATCTGGGTAAACATACACTAATGCATCTGTTAATGCGTGTTTTCCTATAAATATTTAAAAATATTAATTACCTAACATTACCCACGCTTGTGCAGCATCAAATAGCCTCAAGTTGTTGAAACAGTGCCAATATTTTGTCGAAATTATTTTCGAAACATGTTTATGGTCATTTCATCAAAATATTTCATTTAATCAGCAACGTTTAGTGGATTTTTGGTCATATTTAAACAATGAAGTAAAAAGTCTTACCGTCAATTCGGAACAGCTTCTTATTTCGACAAGAAACCTAGTCCTTGTGCCGACTTTAACGGAGAGGTCGTTCAGTCGTCGAAGGAAAGCCGGAGCTTCATCATTATCGTTCGAATTTTTGCCAGAATTTACTCGTAACTCCAGATCTCTGGACGCTGTTCCAAAAGGTGATTTAGCCGTGACGGTATACATGCCAGCATCACCCTTTTGAACGTTATCTAAAGCAAGCTGGACAACATTTCTAGTAATTTTGAGCCTGCGACGTGGTTCGGGGACTATAGGAGCTCCATCTTTAGACCTATCAAAAAATGTTTGTAAGAAAAACAGTTATTTCTAATATAATAAATAAATAATAAAATGTAACAAGTAAGGTGACAATGAAGTTGAAAAATCAAAAAAAAAGTTTAAAAGTTTTACATTTTATTTAATTTAAATTATGGTTGATGTAAATATATATTGTTATTTCAAATTTTTATGTTCCAAGAAGTCAATAATATATTCACGTGATAAAAGTTTTCAATTTCTAATCCTTAGTGAAATGACAAAAGTCAATCAATAACCATATAACCCACTAGAACCTATTTTAAAAATTAGTGAAAAATAATAAGTTTTATTAGCTAATTAGAGAATTTTAAGAAATTTTATGCAATATATTTTCAAATATTTATATTTTTTAAGTACTACGTATATCTAAGAAGACATTTTTTGTTATAATGAAGTAGTATTAACTATCACTTTAATGAAAAACAGTGGCTTTTGCCAAATACATAATTTTTTGTTGATAATGGCAGAACATGTAAAGGAAAACATGTCTTAGAAAATGAAACATGTTTATTATGAAATAATGAAAGTTAGATGGCAAAAGCATTTAACCTATTTAATTACAGTCGTTTAGAACAAATTTCGTCCATTTACGTGGGACCAAGGAACAAGGAAGTTCGCACAAATTTAAATATATCTTTCTGTGTGTGTGTGTGTGTGTAATACTTATTTACTTATAAGAAAAAAATATAACTTGTGATTCTTTTCTTATAAAGATATTCGATGAGAGATTCAATAATTATATACCTAAGCATGAAAAAAAAGCTACATTTTTTATTTTTGACAATTATGTGTTGATAGGTCTTCGACACACATTTGTAAAAATTGATCTCATTTGGTTATAAAATATACAACTTACTAAACTTTAAAAAGTGGAAAATGTGTGATTTAAAGTTAAAATATCGGAGTGTAATAAAATTTTTAACTAAAGAAGGGAAATGTATTCATGAAGGATGAAGGATAAAGAGGATTGCCGATCTTATTCCTAAGTCAAATTTTGGTCACAACAGTTTCGTTGGAGTAGGGAATCCATTTAGGACGATCCAATAACTGGAAGGCCTTAGAAATTCGAAACACAAAAATGGTGAAAAAAGTTGAGGATTTAGTGATGAAGGATCGACATTTGAAAGTACCATCAATTGTTAAAGAGACTGAAATATCTCAAGCTTTAGTTTTAAGAACAGTGCATTTTGATTTAGGCCTTAGTAAAGTGTCTGCACTTGAGTTCCTAGACTGTTGACACGAGAAGTTGATACAACTCTGATTCAGGATAGCAAAGATAATCTATCGATTGAATATGTGACAAAAGGCTTAACAATTGATGCAAAAACTTACAGAAGTACACTTCAACAATTAAAAAAGCTGTTGAACGAAAACTACTCCATACGTTCCACAAATAAATCAAAAATCATAAAGTTGGAGTTGACGTCACTGGCTTTATTGAACTTGATCGCTCTCCCTATACTCTGCATGACACCTTCTGACTAGAACCCATTTAAACATCTTAAGAACCTACGAGGAAGGCAATTCTTTTCAGATCAGGATTTAAAAGATGATGCGCACACTTTTTTTGCAGAACTTCTAAGAGAATTTTGTTCAAATGAATTAGAACAATTGGAAAAAAGTGGTACAAGTATGTAAACCTAAATGAACATTATAGTGCAAAATAAAAGTACTTTTTTCCTACATGGCTAATTAGATAATTATTGAATCTCCTCTCTGTACAAACAGGTGTCCAGAAATTTTAACACAAGCTTTCTTATATAAAAATAGATCGAAAAGTTGTTATAAACTATGTTCCAAAAATCAGTCCTTTACGAATTATTGTCCTTAAAATGTGAGTAGTGTTTTTTTAATATCTTAGAAACCATTAAAACTACAATGTGTCATTTTTTAGTTCCATAGTCACGGTAATAGGTACACTAGATTTTCAAACGTAACTGAATTTTCGACAAAAGGAAATTCTCAATGGCAGAATGAAGTTTTTTTTGCTCGGAAACCATTCGTTTTTTTATAATAAAATTTAGAATAAAAAAATTTAGTTATAAAATAATCTAATAGAAAAAAAATTGACAGCTATCCCTAATGACGTCATTTTTCCTCAATTTTTTTTGAATTTCGCGCTAGGACATTAAAAAAATACAATTAACCCTTTACATTTCAAAAGCAATAACTTGTAAGTGTTTTCTTTTTCGGAATATAGTTCACAGGAACTTTCTGATCTATTTTTATGCAAAGAAAAAAATGTTAAAATTTGAAAAGATAATTTCAAGACACCCGTATCATAAGTTAACTGTATAAATAAATGAGATAAATTGTATAAATAAAAAAATTTAGTAAGGGTTTGTTATTAAATACTCAAAATTGTGTCTAAATGAAAAAATTTTAATAATATACGTAGTGACGACCTGTCACTATTGACATTTTTAAATTTCACTTTTTACGTAACTGCACTTTATTTCTTATTTTAATTAATAAGAACTATAAAAATAAATATTACCTTAAGATTCTAAGATTTTTATTCTATGAATTTTACATTTATTCTTCTACAGTTTTCAAATAATTTTTATGCAGATTAATACATAAAATAATAAATAATACATAGAGACGTTCCAGCAATTTGAAAGAGGAATAGAATTATGAATTCATAATTCATAAAGATCATAAAATATGATTTTGTGGTAAAAACGAAAATAATTCAGTGTGTGTTCTAAAACTATTCGTTGCAAAAAGCAAGTGAAAATGACGTCAAACCTAAGTTCAAAAAGCTTGATAAAATGGCAGCAGCGCTTTCAGTACAAAGTACGTAAATACGAGATAGTCACAGAATAAACTTAAATATGGATTCATTCAAGTTCAAAAATGTTTGCATTTTCGTGGTACATGAAACAGTGGTCATAAAAGTTTTGGTTATGAATTGTTTAATTGTTGAAAATGTTTTGCAAATAGAAAACTGTGTATGACTGTGACATTCAGAAACATGAATATGTATATGAGTATATGAGAATATGTATACTCAGAATATACAACATACAATTTAAACATTTAAACAACGATTAAATCATGTACACCATAACTGACAATTTTACGAATATGTGGAGTATGTACAGGTGGTCCTGAAATAATGTCCTAAGAGGTATCTATGACAAGACTTTTTTGTTTGTTATAACGTGTACAATCACCTGTTCAAATTTTGCACATTATTTCAGAACTACCTGCATATTTACCTTCGGAACGACATTGAATTCAAATTTTCAAATTTCTAAAACAACAATTTAATTTTTTTAAGACACATTTATACAAAAATGATTCTAGAGAAAAAGTAATTTCAGTAGAGAAAATTCATCTTACAAAATACTTTTGCTACATTATCATAATTTTCAAAATTCATTTTCATTTGTAATGTTAAAATGATTTTAACTAAAAACCATATAAAATGAACAGGTTAATTGATATATCTTACTAATGCCTTTGTACAGTTGTATTATATTGTAATGTATTTATCATTCTTTTTCTTTTGTAATTTCGTTCTTATTTACTTATGTTCATTCATTATATTGTGTAATGTTATGTTGAGTGCTACCGACCTTGTTTGTACGCTCCTACCTTCTACCTGGAGAAGGGATGGTCTTGCACACCAACCACTTTGAAAGAGAATCTCGAAGTAGCATTCGTCAATAAACAAAGAATATTGTAGTCTGCTGTTCCATTATTCATATATACAGTAGCGGCGAATATTCTATCACCTTTTTTTCGCAATATCATAATTTTGCAAAGCTAATTTTGTACAAATGCTTTGCAAACAT
>QDEB01133228.1:0-20037 GCA_004193795.1 Asbolus verrucosus | reverse complement strand
TAAGTGCTATTAAATAAAATCTCCTGATTGTACTGAATGTTACTGTTTAAATTTTATATCTACAATTATCACAGGATTCTCAGAAATTGTTAATTTATTCATTATACACTAGTAGTTTATAATGAAAAATTATTCACCCGTTTCTACATGCAGGTCGAGAAACGGAATTTCACAGTATTTTTACATGTGTCAAAATATGACGGTTTATTACTAGTAGTGGAAAAAATTATTTATTCATCATATTAGGTACTTAAATGTTTTTTTGTTTCAGATAAACCACACATATCAAACGAGTTGATGATGATATTAAATCGTAAGTATACAAGTTTTATCTGTAAAATCCAACGTCATATTCTGTTATAATTTCATTACTTTTAATTGATCTTATCTGATCACGAACAATAGAGATATTATTAATTTTAAAAGATAAGGGTTGAATAGTGTAAAGTAGTAGTTCTGGGAATTATCATGTATATTATTAACGGCAACAAGTAAAATCCATTATAAAATGTTAATGTTAGACGCCATTTTACTGATATGATAATTTTATGATAGATTTTTTTTGCTAGTATGAATAATTAGAAGTTTTAATTTTTTCATTATTAATAAAAATTTTCACCACTTTGTAAGTTTTACGAAACTCACTAAACACATTAACAAGTTTTGATAATTTCATATTTTGGTTGGTGTGGAAAACCCAACAAAATGTCATCCCAAAATGATCACTAAGGCTAGCTGGTGTTTGTACAATGAGTTTATTGTAGTACTGTTTTAGAATACAGTATAACTATTAACATTCAAAATGAAATTAACTGTATGAAAATCAAAATGAATGAAATGTATTTTTTTTATACCTCAGAAGATAGTAATCAGATAAGAATACGCCGGATTAAATAGTGAACTATTAAGAAATTTGGAATTTTTTTCTACTATTGGTTGATCACTCAGTTTAATCAGATTAATTTCTTCCGTTAAATAGAGTTCCCACTGATCTGGAAATCCTGGAAAATTGGAGGAACAAGTCAGGAATTTTATAAAGCATTCACTTCGGTCGTGACAACTTATGGAATTTGACCAGTTGATAGGTTTTAAGTTGATCAGAAGTTGGTTTCTTATTATATTTCAAATTTTAAAATTGCTTTTTCAAAACAAAAAAGGAAATAGGCAAAAATGCTCCCTGTCTTCAAATCGCATTTAAGATTTCTATTTTCGCTAACCCTTTAAGAGAAATATATTCAAACATTGAAAATTCCCTAGTATTTATCTAAGATATATGACTATGAATAAAAATCTCATTATTCTATACCTGAGTGTTTCGTTGTCACAGCTGTGTTGAAATTAACGGTTAATAATTAGTAAAATCGTATAGCATGTAAATTTTAAAAACATTAAGGTTTTTCTGAAGAATTCGGTTTTGCTGGGGCCGCCAGTTTCACCCAAGAACTACATTAGTTCTCGTTCAAGCATGTTTAAATCTTAGTTTTCATTCATTACAGGTCAGTGCCTGTCATTCCTGTAAAGTACGAGGGTAGAAAGTTTTGCCCACACAATTTTTTTATTGTAGTGTAAGGAGGAATAGTGTCGGGGTCAGAATTAAGCATTATACCCACACACGACAATAATGAAACGGTTGGCCGCTTTAACCCTGCGCTTTTTTCCGCCCAAGGGGTATCATTGACCTTAGGACAAGGTATTGTAGACCTTTTATTAAGGCGCTTACGACCAATCCTTTGGTTCGAACGAACCAAGGTCTTATGTCTTTTAATATATTACTGTATTGGATGTGGGCGAATCAGTGTAATATGTAAGGGTTTGTTTTTCTCATGTGTTTAAAAAAAAATTTTAATTCAGTTTACAAAAAGTACTGGAGGTTGGTAGCAAAATATTAATTATCCCAGATTTTGTAACAGTTACAGAATCTACGTTTTAGCTTCTTTCGACAATCACAGTTGTCTGGTCTAATTCATTATAGTCGAAGTTATTTCGAGGATGAACTGGTTTAATGTACCCACAAATATAGATCAGTTATAATAAAGTCGAACGGGAAGTTCGGAATGGAAAAACAATGGTGAATTCTTTTCTTACTTTTTCATAATTTTACTTGCATACATCTCGTTTAATTTCAGTTTCCTTTATTTCTGAATTGATATTGCTGATAAATTGTGTGTAAATTAATTTTATAATTGAACTTTTTCTTTCCAAAATCGCTTTAAGGTTTCAGTTCTGCGTTTAAAACTAGAATTGTTCGAAATTTACAGATTTACAGATGACTAAATTTAAAATTTAGGCAAATTTTTCAAATGTTTATGTAACCTATGTTGTGTAATCATTGTTAGTAGCTTCATTTAATTATTAAATTGAAAATAAACAAACTACAATTATAATGGTGATATGGGAAAAACGAAAACGGAGCACTGACATATGGACACTTATCTGTTATAAATTATTAATCATAACAATACACTTACTCATTTGCGGTTTCTTCTGGCGCTTATCTTTTACTCAACCCCATTAAAAACGTATTTTGCGCATTAAAATAAAAAAGGTATATGAAATTGGTATATCAAATATCTCCATTATAAAGTTTTTGATCCACATTAAGTCTATGCAATACATGAAAACCTAACACATGTTAACCACAAGATTAAGCTGAAATTTGATACATTTAACAGTCAGGGTAATTTTGCTTAGTAAGTAGTAACGATAAAGACAGTGTCATCTAGTGGTAATGCTATCATCTTTTTTGACATCTGACATTTTTACAACGATATGTTTCTGGTTGCATCGTAAAAACTGGTTAACAAAAGAACAGAACATAGGTGATTGCAAAAATCTCAAGTATTAACACTGAAAATTACGAATAGCGTTAACTACTCGACAAATTTTCATTTGCAGTTTAGAGTTCAAACAGCGGTGTTTGACAATGACCTTCAATCACTGCAAAGTTACGCGTCTTCGTTCGCAAGTTTCCACTCATTACTACACCCATCATTCTTTATGTCAACAAATTTTATTTTAATTTATTATTTTCACCGTGCACAACTATTCCAATTATAATTCGTATGAAAATAATTTCATCGTTGTAACTAAGATTGTTTTGGAAAAGAAAATGTTTAAGAGTCCAGAAGAAAATTTAAAACCATTTACAATGAAGCTAAAACTTCGTTCATCTTTGATCGTTTTTTTTTTTTTTTAAATTTCCTCAATGTGTGTTTTCCGTATCTGGAAACTAGTTGCAGGGTTTATATTACTGTTTTTGTGGAATTAGCAAGATGAAAAAGCTTAGCCACATCCTTGATTTAATTTAAAATTTGTCATTTGTCTGTAGACAGATTTTGGTTATAATTCACATGAAAATTACTCCCACATTTGAAATGTTTTGGCAGTCGACGGTAGCGTTGTTTGTAAGTTGCCAAACTTTTTGCCTTGATTGAATCAGGACTGTTATGTAAGAGTCATCTGAACTGTGTTCGATAAAAAGAGGTTGGTTTTATGTAGCTACTTACTAATTTTGATGGAAAAATTGAAGGTTATATAAATTAAAAATGTTTCTCCCTATAGTAACGCCACTGAATAAAAAAAACACACCAAACTGTCATGAAATTTCAAAACAATTTTTCTTTCGACTGTAAAATCTACATTGTGACACAGTTATGTTGGCCCAATTAGCTGCAGTATGTGTAAAATTGTTATTTTTAAATACGAACATTCTTAAACAATGGCTGTGTTTTATTATGATTACACTTTGCCAAAAATACTCTTTAAACCGAGTTTTGTTTGTATAAAATCATTTAAATTCAGTAGAAATCTACTCGCATTTATTCACTTCCCATCAGTGGGTTCCTTGTAAGTGTGAATCTTCCGATTTATTTTCATTAAAAATTATTGTAGCAAGGGTATTTTAAAATTTGCTATAATTTTAGAAAACTATTAAAGATAAATTCGTAAGCCGTAGGTTTTACTAGAAGAAATAACATTTTTTTTTATCTGTTCATTAACATTAACAATGATATTTCAAATATTTACGTCTAATGTATCAATTGTGTTACAGATATGTTACATTAATAAGTTTGTTTCTATTACAAATGTCGATAGTGTTGCATAACACGTGGGTAGCAGAGACGAATTATAGAGGCGCGTTCAAGGTGTTTTTTAATGGTTCTCTAATTTGTGTGGTATGAGGTTGAACTCTGTTCTAACTTCTAACCCAACTAGAAGCCAGTTGGTTGTAAAATAACAATTTTCAAACGTTGTTTAAAATGAGGCCAATAACTGAATAACTTGATAATTTACAAAATTTTGAAAAATTTCCATGCAGAAAATTAGTACGGGATGATTACGAATGAATGACTGTGAGTAGGAGAACACAAATGCATATTATTTAATATAAATGCGTAAATATATTTTTATAATTTTTTTGAATTAACATATCTAAATTTATATGTATTTCTAGAGCTACATTAGGATTTGACTAACTGTAAATAGCAAGTTTAAGTTACAATGAAAAGAACAAAAAACTTTGACATCAATTCACCATTGACCTTAAATGTTTATTGGCTTTGATAAATCACATCATTTTGTTTTCATAGTGCAAAAGACTTATTTATTAAAGTGAATTATTGCTCTATTATTCTATCGTATGTGCAGTTCAATACGTTGTTACATTGTTTTTATTCATGTTCTGAAAAATTCCGCATCTTAATCTGTTTTATTGAAAATTTAATAACCTGACTTAATTCCTTAAACAATGATAATAATGTGAGTAAATTTTTTGTTTACGTTGCAGTACTTGACAAACTTTTTTTTTTTAATTATTTATTGAAGAGTAAAATTTAAATTAATCTAGCTTTGATTACACTGATGTTTTAATAGTTGTAACATTCTTCATAAAAAAAAGCTTGATTTATGTGTTCAGTGGATTTTTATTATTGTTACTGGGTTGGAAGCCATCCTAAAGAATTACAACGAAGAATTAATTTTATTAAAATAAAACCGAATTTGAAAGGGTGCAGGACGGAAACGCGAATCCTTCCATGTCAACGAAATTAAGGGAAAACTTTCTCTTACATGGAAGCAGAATTGATTTCGTTAATATATGGTGGATACCACTTCTGACAGCTATTGATCTGTTTTCATATTGTGATGTAAATTAATATTAGATTGGTAACTATAATTATTTCGCAAATATAAATGAATTAATCAAGCTTTTCCTTTGATCCTTGAGTGTCCATCACAGTACACAGTTTTCGAATTGACTCTCAACATTGAATGTTTTTCAGTTTCACATAAGAAATGATGAAATCGACATGAACCAATAAAAAAATTCGCGTTCTCAACTTATCTTTGATATGTGTCATCTGCAGTGAAAAACGATAATTTGAGGGTTATCACTTTGGTTGGTTGTAGTTGCTGGATAAAAGTGGTAAGAAGCGATAACAAAATATTACACAAACAAATTTAATTTTAAAATGCGTTATGACACAACGAAATTTTCAGTTCGGCTTCGAAGCTTTTAATGCTGAATAACGCAGATTCAAAGAAATGAGAAAATACAGGAATTTTGTCAGAAAATGTTCGTCCGTAAGTACATAGAGTACAAGGTCATTCAATGTTGTTCTAAGCTAAGCTTTCCTTAAGCTTTGTTTTCCAATAGAGATGAAGTAACGGATCGCTGGAGCTTGATATGTTTTCTAATTGTCTCCGTGATCGTACAAAATTAAATGTAAGTGGCTTCGAGTGACAGGTTTCATCAAGCAGTTTCCATTCAATTTGAGATGGTGCTTTTGATACGCATCGGAGTTGGAAGTATCTTTTAGTTTTAGTGATTGCAATGTGACCTCTGTTTAGTAAGTATTATATGGTTGCAAGTGACCATATTTTTAAAGGGCGAAGTTCATAGCTCTTATATATTTAAGTATAATTTAATTGAATCGAAAGAGGAGATTACGGTCGCAGCGCAACGCTTGTGAGAACGAATAAGTGTCTCGGTTTCTGAACAGAAGTTTGGTTTAATGTAAGCAACCTATAGCGAATCTATGTATAGATAGATATTTCTGTTTGTTTATGTCTATAATTAACATTAAAAATTGTTCAGGCAATGCTGTGTGCAACTTAGGCAGGTCAAAAATACTCAAAAAGCTGTGCTATAGCAGTACTGAAATAAAACTTGTATTTTGAGCGTTGCTTTTATTCTGGATGAGAAGCTCCCGGACTTATGGTTAGTGGGCATCCGTTCCTTGGTGCGGCCCGTCGGACAAGTGCTTCGACGGGCCGTACCTCCTTCCAAAGGGCCGTGAAGGTTTAATAAAAAAAATCGTCGCCGCGTTGGCCAAAAATCAGATTGTGTGCTGTGAAGTGCTGTGTGAAGTTACGAAACATATGACACTTACTTCCCCTTGCATGCGAGCCCCTGGAGACACTTGGATTTAAAGCAACTACCAAGATCTCTACTTACCGTCAATCTTACACCCACGGTAATATAGGAGTTTCTGCAGCTTTACGTCCATTTCCCAGCAGCTGTCGAATCCGAAAGCTCGCGATCATAGCTGATTGTTCATTAGAATCGAACGGATCATTCGGAGTCCACAAATTAAAATTCTTCACTCACTAGCATAAATAAATCTTACATGTATTTCAAAATTCAACCTAGATAACCCCAAATTGGCAGGAAACTACATGTTTATTTCTATCCAATACAGATACAAAAAATATCAAAACGTTCAATTTACTCATTTTTATATATGATAATGATAAAGAACTTCATCATCAGCAAATACACATTCATTGGTCATCAGCTCAAATGGAAACAATATGTTTTCAAAACATATTTCTATTAAATTCAATAAGAATTTCTCTTGTTCATAATTGTATTCAATGTTAACATAACTTACATAAATTAATTATAGCCACAAAACCGCAGCTTTTATTGTTTTTATGACAGTTGTAGTTTCAGCAATTATGAGCTTCCAGTTAATGCCAACTTTCCACTAAAATATCTGTCCGTAATGTAATATGCAGCGTTAAAGAGGAAACATAAAAGGGATTATCAGTAACGATGATGTTACATTCTTTTCAATTTTATAACAAAATATTTTAATGGATAAAATTTGGTTATTTTATAGTGGAAATATTCTAGATGCCAGAATATTTTAGTTGTAGATATTAACATTCTTTAAACAGGAGTTATTCCTATTATTACCCAAGTACAAAAAATATATACATATTTAATAATTGTATAAAAATAATATTTTCCTTTCTCTTAAGTATACAGAGTTTTCTTAAAATTTCCGTTGATAAGATGAAAACTTCTGTGAATACTGTATTTGGCAATTTTCTCGAAAGCAGAATAATGAATACCAAAACTTTTTGATGTAAATTTCAACAGCATTTCAAGTTCCAAGTGTCTTTTCACTTTTCAATAATAAATCAATGAATATAATACTTCAGAGTAAAGCAATGTATTTATTTCTGGAAGGTAGGTTTGGTGCCTTCAATTTGTAAATATGTTCCTGCACTTCAGTCCTGTTCCACAAATTCATTGCTTTCGTATCAACCTACTTCATAACATTCAGTAAATATGAAAACAAAGCTCTCCAAATCTAAGCTCCAAATTCATTGTTATTGTAAGGTACACTAAGGACAGAATATTAATTTCGAAACATCCACATACTCTTGAATTTCATTTATCTCTTGTCGAAAACCTTTAATCTTGACATAATTTAATTTGTTTGTTTAATCCGCAGACAAACTTTTCATAAAACAATCATTATTATGCAGTATTCGTGTCAACAATGTCGATAGATGCTTCATGCATGCAACAGCTCTTATTGATGATTATTGTCGGAGTAGAATCAGGAGTAATTTTTATCTCTATTTTGTTAAATTTCCGAATGATTTAGTTTAAATCATCCAGTTTAATTGATTTAAAAGATAAAAATTTGGATTAATTGAATTGTAGCATTGTAGTAATCTTTATTTCCAGTTTCTATGTATTGCTAATAGACTGTCAAGGACATTTTCGGAAAGACGCATACAGTTAAACCAAATCACCCGATATTAATATTATTGAGTTTAATAATTGTGAGAAAATGAACTTGTGTTAAGTGAAATGTATATTATATTAAAACTAAAAGTTGGAGAAAAGTTGAAAGAATTTTCGTTGGCCAAGTTGTATTTTTTACCAAAAGGTACAATATGTAACTTAAACTGTTCAGTTTCATATTCTCAAATAAATTATTCCCATTTAACCCAAGTGGTATCTGTTGAAGAAAGAATCATTCTATTTTATTCTCAGTCAGTAGTTGTTTAATATTGCTGGTTTTTATTCCATTTGCTAAACAGTTTATTTTTACAAAATAATATTCCACTTTGGTTTATAAATATATGTTCTTATTTTTATTCGGCAGTACAATAATTAAAATTAATAGTAATTTACTTAAAGATAAGAGTTCTGACCTTGAGTAAGAAACATGTCAAATTTAATCTACATTACAAATGATAAAAGGACGAACAGCAGCAATGTATCTTCTTATTTTAATGTGTAATAAATGAAAGAATATAATCTAAATAGTATTGTATTTACTGTAAATTTAATTCATTACAGATGTGCCCCATTTGAATATTTTGAAAAATATGATAAATTTATATTTTTGAAGTTAGATTGACGTCATTCTGATAATTTCCGGAATATTTAAATTTTGTTTTGATATTTATTCGTTCATAAAGAAATAATTTGTGAGATAATCACAACAGTGGACGTATCAAGAGCAAAAAAGCGGAAAGTTTACTAAATTAACGAAACATATCAAAAATTCCTTTAAAACAGTTGTGTAGATAGTAGTTAACAAACATGAATACCACGTTAAATGAAATATTAAATAGTTATTGATTGCAACCATGCATTTGTGGATTTGTTTATGTTTTTCATTTTACTTTCGTTTGTGTCTTCTAGCATATCGAATTAGACATTAAGAATGTCCGTTAACAATAATTATGGATATTTGCGACTGATTCTCATTTGGAGAAAGGGATTATCAATTCTTCTCTCGACATCTATGATTTAAACTAAACTTGCTCTTTTAAACGCGAAGACAATAGTTGAACTAAAAATTGAAAAATTAATTATTTAAGGTTGTTGTGTGAAAAAACACTATTTCTCCTTTATTTAACGTAATTTCAACAGAAAAACATGTCCACAACAAACGCTGGGAGGATGTTTAATTTATTAGTATGTACTTGCAATTGGATTAGGTTAACGTTTTTATAATGAACTAGTCCAAATAACACACACACACACACACACACATCACACGAAATAAATGAATAATTTTTTGCAAATGACGAGTGTCTGTTACAAACTACCGCTAAAATGTGCCAAAGGCCATTTTATTTTTATAAATATCAATGTCTTGTACATATAGAACATTATAAAATAATAAATCAAGGGCAAATTTTCTCTTCTTAACAAATTGATAGCATTCGACTATCATTTTAAAATTTTTGCAACTCACATTGATGATGATGTTATACTGACAGTGTTAATATTTATTTAACTGCTTTAAATAACATACAGGAATATGACAGTATTTCTAATAACATGGAGTACAGTGGAAAGTGAATTATTATCGGGTACAGTTATTGCATCATTATGTCCCCAGCTGTACTCCTCGGTAATAAATAATATGCTGCCTAACTACCAAACGAAAGTCGTAGACCAAAATAGGGTTATTGTTATTGTTTCAACAGGTTCAAGACAGGCGAAAAAAAGCTTGATTGATTATAATCAAATTGTCATTAAAATGTTTTTATTTTTTAAGAATTTTGTTTATGTTAAGAAGAAAAAAAAAAAGAAAAAAGTAATATACACAGCCATATATTTTCATATAACTAAACATGACATATTTGCGATATTTCCTGGGAATAATTACGCAAAGGTTTTTTGAAAGTTTAAATATTTTAAAAAATATTTTTAAAAGTGTACTATTGTGTTCTCGGGGAAACCTGTTTTAAATTTTGCACAATATTTTATTTGGAGAATAAAAGAAACAGAGGATAAGAGATGTGGATTTCGTTTCAGTTTTTACAATTATTTCTTTGATTTTTTTATCAAACCCTTGTAATAAAATAACAAATAAGATAAGAAATATATTTTTTATGTCCTCATTTCCATCGGATCGAATAATGAAACTTGAGAAAAAATCTTTATTTTATTTCAAATATTTAAAATGAGAAATGTGGTAACGAAAAATACGTTATTAAGACATTATTAAAACTTTCGCAAGGTGATGGTACTTCACAACTTCCTTTAGCTTTTTCACAAAGCTTGCCTGAAAAGAAGCCGAACTTTTGTAGTAAAAAAAATCTCTTTCATTTATTTTTTCTAAAAATGTAATAATCGTAATAAATTTGTGTCGAAATTGAATGTAATTTTATTTTATTATTTCATTAAAATTATAGATACAAAAAAATATTTATTATTTTCAGTATATTGTAAATTATTATTTACGTTTGCACAAATTGTGATTATGTCTAGTTTAGGCAGGCACCATGTCGCGGTTTTCATGCCAGTTTTAATTTAATGTCGTCTGTATAATGAATGTATGTACCGTTTCCTTTACCTAAATGTGTGAGTTAAATTTTTCAGTGCTGTTCATTGAGTTGTTGAAAATAGTTTACCCATATCAACCTATTGATGTTGAACTGTCAATTTTAAATATTAATGAAAAAAGGGATAACGTAAAAATCTATAGGTTTGCATTTGTTTGTAATTAAATTGAATAAAATTCTGACCTGTTAATATTCTGATTGTTACTTAACATTTGCAAAAAATTATTCATATAAAAAACAAGTGTCACTTACGTCTAATGATATAATGTAAATTTCGCACCTCGCTTATTACCTATTAAATAGAGGGCATGTTTTACGCATAGTAGATCCATTAGACCCAGGCGTAGAGCGGCAAGATCTGAAGGGCGGCATTACGATTAGTTAGGTAGTCCTTTGTTTCTTTTTATATCCCCCATGCTAGTGAAAGGAAAGTGTTTTAATGGACAAAAATTCAAATTTCTGGATTTTTATTTTCGTGTTTTATTAATTGATCAATAATTAACTAATGCAAAAGGCATACAGTTGTCACTTATTACATTCGTTTATCGACATCTATCAACTTATTTGAATGCTCTAGAAAATTGAAGATCGACATTTTTAGTAAAATCTTTGAAACAACAAAGTTTTGTACTCTTTAGAGCCGCTAACATTCTTTTCATTAAGAATATCTCAGAATCCAGAATTGTTGTTTCTGATGTTCTTTAAGTAAAACAGTAGAAATGACAGGTTTATTATCATTCGTTATTAAAAAATTTCATTATCAATGAACATATTGGTAAAAATTTGATACTTATTTGTTTATTTTGTAGATTTATTTTTACAAATTTTACATTGGAAAAAAGAATCGTATCTTACATCAGACTCTGTGATCGACGACATATATATTTAAATAAAAGTAAACTGAAATTTAATAATAAAGCTAAAAAGTTACCCGTAAATTTTGAATGCCTAACCAGTACAATATTTTCATATTGTTGTTTGTTTCTATGTTATCAAACTCAAAAATTATCTCTGGTTTTCAGAAATTCCCAATATTAGCAAAACAATTGTTGATAATATTGATAATAATAAAGAATTCTAAAAACATTATTTATGTGTTTATTTGTAACATTTTTAAATATATTACAGATATCACACATTTTTGGAAGCAATTTTAATGTGATGGAAAAATATAAGAAAAACAAAAAGTAAAATTAATTTGTTAAAAGCTTGCTGCCAAATTCTAGAAATTTTTCTAAACCAGTATAATACGAATTTTTCTCAAATTTTTAACAACTTTTAATACGATTCAAGGGATAGAGATTACCAAGTTGTTATTGTTGAAGAAACTTAGACACGTATGTTATACATGGTTACCTATTATAGTTAGTCTTTTGTGTGTACTTAACAGAGTACTTTGTGTCAATGTTGATAATTCTGAAGTACGGGTGGTATTTTTCCAGAAATATATTTTCTGCTCATAAAATTAGTATAATTATATTATTTACTAAACTTTGTTTTCGCCATATTTTTAAAATGTAGTGCTTGTGGAATACATTTCACTTCCAAATCGAAATTTTCGAGGTGCCGTTGTCACCAATAAATTGGTCTTTGTATCTCTTGAAATAGAACGAGGGCATTCACCCGTTTATTGTCTGCTTCTTTGGCATTCGAATTTCCAACGTTTCCATATTGGAAAGTAGCCTTTGTGATTTTATAAAATAATTTTCATTATATTTATTTTACATTTTTATAAAAAAATAAACAAATATTTGAAACATTTGGAGCGTTGATAAACTAGCAGCAGACATGCTTTCTTTATGGTAAAGTAATAACACAATATTGAGGCTAATATTTTGCATATGCCAGTTTTGTTGTGGTAAATAATAATTATAAATAACACAAGTTCAGCTAAATTTAAAAGCACTAATTTATTCAAATTTTCGTAAAAACCATTCTAACGTTTTATATTGCAATTCTTTATTGATTAGTAGATAGATTAATTTGGTTGTTGGTAAGAAAATAAAAACATACTGAAGATACGAGTTAATTTGCGGTTAATAACGAAAATGATTCAGAAAAGGCAAGGACAAGCGATAAGCAACAGGACAAATGCTTATTTATTACAAATGAAAAAGCGTTGGCATCATTTGGAGTGGATGGATGATTCTGACATATCGTTCTTCCTTGAAATCATCTTAATTCTATATCCGTTTTTGTGAATCCTCAAAGATCTTGAAATTTGGCTTTTTCTCAAATTTAATGAATGTTAAAAACAGCAAATCTAAGTGTATTTAGATGTAATGAACTAATAAATAATACCTTGTTTCTACAAGCTGTATGGTGGGTGTTTCGATAAAATTTGAAAGGGGTGTAATATCTTCTTTTGATTTATTGTGGCATGATGTCGGATGAGTGAATTCAGTTCGTTTTTGGGCCGGTTGCAGTCTATGTTTTCCTCGTGTTTGGCATTAACGCAAAGAAATCGAAAGAGTTAAAAAAACAGGAATTGAATGCAACAGTTTCTTTCGCCAAGACGAAAGCGTGGAAGAGCAGAGCATAGCAGGAGTTGGTTAGGCACGTGCTGTGGGCCGTGGGGTGGATTGGCAACGTTGTCCGAGGACCGTCGCGGCGGGACGCGAGAGGGGCGGAAGAAACCCGACGCACTTGGCAGTTCCATCGCGCCTTAAAAGGCATCGGCACTTGAGAAGGGGTCCTGCCGCTCCTGCCGGCCTGCTGCGTACGCTTGCCGCTATCGCTGCACTCCACCGCCGTGTGCTGGCGTTATCTGTATCTGTACCGGGAGCACATGGCTTTTCCGCCGGATTACTGCCGAGGTGAGTAACCGGCGGCGAGCTCACAGGCCGGGAATTCTAGCACTCTGGCAGTAGGTGACTGTCGGTGAGGCCCAGGCCCACCGTCGCAATGGATGGATGGATGGAGCGAACCGAACCGACATACCTACCATGAGTCAACTTCTCGCGACGGCCGTCGAGACGTCCGCTCACCCCGGGCCTCACATTTCCCGCTCTGCACACGTGCCCAAAGCTATCTTTAGCTCATGGCCCCTTACACATCGTTTTTTGCTTTGATTTGCTAGTTGGCGTCATGCAGAACTTGAAATTTCAAAACATCGCCTTGCTGCTTGCATCCCGCTCTTGTTTCCTTGCTGTCTCAAATCGATGCCTATTATTAATTTCACCCATTTCGTAAAATATGGCAACGTCGGGACTGGAACACTGCGCAGATTTAAGATGACCAAACATCAGTTGTCAAAAATTTATAATTTATAGAAAAATTTTTACTCATGAGATTACTGTAGCAGTGCTCGAACAGATAAGGAACTACACGATTTTGACGTCACGTTTAAATTACCACTTATTTTACTTTATTTTAGCATTGCTTTAACAAGAGAGAAGTAGAAAAACAAAAATCTTTTGAATATCCTGTAATTGAGATTCTGGTTATAATACAACTGATAGTAGCCTACTAAAGAAAATTAATTGGACTAAAATTAAGTTAAAAGATAATTGGCATTTATTATATACTTAATATCTTAAATTTAACTGAATGGTGACCAACGATTCGCATACCCACATTATGTGCAGTAAAAAATTGATAATTGATTTAGATACAGTAACAATAAGTTATTGATATGGTGGCTTACGCATTATTGATGACAAATTCTTGAACGGCTGCAAGGCTTTGGTAAAAATTGCTCCAATGTGACACTCAAAATGACACTTTGTATACAGCTGCTTGTTAAAAATATTAAAATCTGACAATGTTCTTAGGGTTTTTAAACTTGATTTTAGTTTATGTTCATTACTTCTAACTATTCAAAATTTCATTTCCTCATAAATGTTCTGTATAATTTTTGATATATTTTGTTTAATTAAAAATTTTTTCATTGTTAAATTCAATATAAAATTTAATTTTCAATCCACATTTGTTATAGAAGATGAAATTTGCAACTTGAAGGTTTTACATAAACATGCAGGAAGTTTGGTAACTAAATGAAAATAATGCAGAAGTGACTTGATGAAATAAAAGTGAATTGAAAAGTCATGTAACGTTTTCGGTTAATTCTTTAAGTTTTGTAGAAAAAAAGTGTACTACAAAATTTGTGAATTGCTGATCTATATATTTTTTTTATTAATTGTTTATCCTGACATAAAACTTTTAATCAGTCGTTAATTTGATAATTTTTGCTACAAGATTATTTTTGAACATTTCTTGAAATGTTAATAACTATATTCCAAGATATTTATTGATGACAATTGAAATTGAAATAATGTCAAATTTTTATGGATCATCATAGAAACAATTATTAAGCAGCACATGCCGATGGTAGTCATTTTCGACCCTTACGATTAAACTAATTTAATAAATTGGTTAACACGTCATGATTAATGTAATATATTTTATGTACCCGACTCCTCTTTTAATAAAAGGCAACCAAATTAACAAAAAAAGATTTTTCGATTTCACAATTTCCTCTAAATGAACAAATTTTGTTTCGATTCAATTACGTTAAAACGTATGTAACTTGCATCTAAGTTTAGAAAGTTAGTCATTAGCTACAAAACTGACAATGCCAAGATGTGAAATCACAAAAATCGGTTTATCACAATTTATACCCAAGAATGTTTTAACAACACTCGATATTTGATGGCAGAAGACTTTTTTTTATTAAGTTTCATTTTACCAGTTAATAAAACGGTAGATTTTATTTTCTTAGAATTATTCACAGTCCTTTAATACGATTTTCTACATATTTTCCTCAACAGTATAAGCGTATTTCGTCTTCTTTTTGATATAATACTTTCGAAGAAAGATAAATAACCGTAGTTGTTCTGTAACTCTTATTTAATAAATCCATTTTTTATCTTTGTATACTTTATGAAAAGCGTAAGCGTGTTTATTGTACATTACAAAATTCGTTCTTGTTAAATTACTTCCAAGATTGCGTGGGGTCACAGAAATCTTACTGCAGCATTGTTTTTGACTATATTCATTATCGAAATCATCAATTTGATCAAAATAATCGGCAAATTTCTTGGAATAGAATGAAATTATTTAATTGTCATAACGAACGACTTTAACACCAACATACATTTACGTCGTATTGTTTGCCATGCTTTGAGTCTGACTTTATTGCAAATTTGTTGGGATTTTGGTGAGTGTAACTGTCGGCCGGTTGCGGTCGAAGTTTAAATTTAAAGATCTTCACCGGTCGAGTTGTTTAAAGAAACAAATGACGAAATTTAACGTGTCCTTTAGGTAAGATACGGGAAATAAGCGATTTGTAATTGGAGTTGGTTGTTTATCCTGCCCGTTCGCGTTGGCGAGCTGTGATCCCGTCAAGATTGAATCGGGAGGCGGGAAAGCGGGAGAGGCTGGAAAACACGTGCACCGGCTTGTGTTCGGTCGGCGGGGACAAAGGGGGTGAACCCCGATTTTCTGCCGGGAGGGGACTTGGCGCCCATCATCCCTGTATCAGCCGTATCTCCAGCGTTTGGAAGAATCATCATCAGTGTAGTTGACGTGTACTATGTAAGGTAAGAAACACACGGATACGGTACCGTACCAGTTCTTGTGTTCGCAGTCCGAAGCTTATTTTTTGGGGTATATACATAAGTAGAACATTAGCTATTTATTTGTTCCGGCTGTATCTTTAAGACGTCGTCATGGTGATGGCAGGGGCATCTTAGCCGTAAATAAAATGAGCGATGTTTAAATCGTAACCTCCGACCTCAGTTTTACGTGCCCGCTTCCCTAATAACATCTACACACATGGATTTGAAAGTGACCTCTTTTTGTTTCACGAATGACTTTACATATTGCGTGTGATAAGACTGACGAGAACATCATTTTAAGTATAGGGGAACTCTGATTCAGGGGCAAGCGAAACAGCTGTAAGCGCACCGTCTTAGCGGAAATCCGGCGGCGAGAACATTCTATTAGCTCCACTAAAGGGCGCTGGCCCAGCTTCTAGAAATAATTAAGAACTGGTATTAACGGCCCTCTTTTCTCTTTTCTATCTAAAAATGCCTCTAATTGCCGCTTAAACAGTTATTATTTCCTTTGTTTCATCGGTAAATTGTTATATTGTATGCAAAACAAATGTTAACACCAAGATTATTGTTATCGTATTTAGCGATAGACATATTTAAAAAAAAAAAAATCCGTGAATGTACTTAGAATTTGACAGAAAAAAATTCAAACTTTCGAGGACCACATGTGTTCTCTGCACATACTGTTTAACCACACGTCTGGCATTCAAACCTTTTATAGTCAATAATTTCCTGTTACAGAAAATAATTAGAAAAAATAATTAACCAATGTTGGCCGTATGGCATTTTGGTAGTAGAAGTTTGTTCGTAATTAAAAAAAAAAAAAAAAAAATGTTGATGCCAAGCAAACTTCACCATATTTTTGGAACTGGTCCAAGGATTTTTAATAAAATGTTCGGCGTACTAGAAATGAAAACTAAATGTTATGTTTCTTTGTTGTGTAATAATTTTATTGTTTTCACTGGTATGTATAAATTTTTGCAACAGGAACCATACCAATATTTGCACAACCCCACAGTAATATGCGGAAACGGAATAGATTTATTGGTTTTAATTTCGTAATAACCTTTTAACAGGTGTAGTTGATAATACTGATCTGGTGATGATTTTATTTGTTATCGCAAAATCTTTACCTATTTCTGTAACTTTTATCGATGTTATTAAGGCTTATATTATTTACATAGCAGGAACTAATAACATATTTGCCTAAGAGTATAAGCTGTGGACATATGGGGGGCGGATGATGCTAGAGGACGCCCAATTTTAATTAACCGTGTGTTCTGCATGTGAAAAATCGTATTTGTAAAATCTTTGATGTATTAGTTTTAACCGTATTTGTTTGTTTTACTAAAACCGAAATGTATGAAATTTGGATATTCGAAATTGGGAAGTGATTATTAGATAAGGTAAAATAATAGGAGTCTTGATGGGTATGTCTCGGCGATATTCGATACCTGCCTCCCGGTGCAGGGTTTTGGTACGTGGAGCTGGTGAAAGAGTGTTTTGGTCTATTCTTAGCGTTGCAGCTTGGTGTTAACGTGCGACATTGAATCTTTAAAGTCGGGAACGGAACACATAAAGAGTTCAGAAGGCGTTGAAGACCACGGCGACGCACAAGATGCTGTCGGTTTTTACCCCACGCGTCTTAGCTACCCGCGCCAGCTGACTTGAACGGCGTAGATACCGACGGCGGTGGCGATTGGCCGCGTGCCCGTGACGTCACTGTGGCATATCGACCAATGCTGGGCCGTCTCCGGTGGCGGGTATCAGCGTATCATCTCAGCTTGGCACGGGCCCGGTGCCGGGACTCGGTCTCGGTAGTTTTCTCGCGTGGTGCGCGTCGTTCTATCCCTGCGAAGAGTCTTCTACCGTTCTCTGCTTTCCTGCCGTCACGTCGCTACAACGCGTTCACAACTCTTCATAGTACCTTCTTACGAGTGTCGCAGTGCCTCGCCGTGCAACCGGCCTTTATCTTAGTTATGTTTAATCCGCTCGTTGTTTAATTTTTGCTAGGTGAGTTGGACTTATCTATGCTAATATCAAGTGTTAACTCTTAACCTCGGCCCGTGTACACAATAACACTAAATTATGGAAATACATTCTTTGGTTCCGCAAGAACCGAATGCATTATTTATAAACTTTTTCTTGTTTTCGACTATCGAATTAATCTTGAATGTACAACCGACAAATACAGGCACTCGTGAGATTATTATTTGGACACGAGTTCTGTGAGTCTACAAACTCGATCCCTTCATTTAGCACTGAACTCTATATTTTCAACATCCAGTTTTAATAGAATCCGCGCCACATTTTTACAATAAAAACAAACAAATTGTTACGTGTCGAATATATTTCTGTGATGATTTGCTACTATATTTAGTAACAATGGTTTTATCGACTAATTAAAAATAGTACACTTATTCTATTTTTGTCATAACTTAATAATTTGTTTATATTTTGCGATTAATGTTGGATAAAAAATAACCGATCATTATTTATACATTTTAAATATCTTAATCTTGATTTCTTTATATTGTGATTCTTTTTAAATCGTCTCCTTTTTATTAATATATTTTTATATAGATTTTGAATTTTTAATAATTTTCGGTTTCTAGACGGACATTATCAGCCTTTTAATTATATAAACAAATTTTGGTGTAGGTGGGTGGTTTAATCCACTACCCGTTGCCTATACAGGTAGATCGCCTTTGCCGTGTAGGAGGGCCACGCGCCGGCCTTGTTCGCCCTCGACAATCGATCCGCTACTACCCTGATCCAAATCAGGTCACTATGTTTGCGGGTGGCCCGTTTCCCTATCAAAAATTACAGTTAGTTTTGCAATAAATTAATCAGATAACTATACCACTCTTAACTTGTGAAAAAAATTAGAAATGTTTCTTGGCATTTTCGACGATTTTTGGCGCGTTTATTCGGAGTTTTACCTGTAACTAAAAATATGAAATTTTTATCACGATTTTAGCAAGAGAATTTTGTTTCAGATCATTGACGACCAACTACAAGGTGATACTCCACAACCGCTCTTCGATACGTCGTCAGCGCTTTAGGCTATTGCCACACTGTATAATCGACACGGGTTTTATATCTAGCGATTCAAAATTGCTGCCATGGGTCGCAAAAAAATACAAATATCCAGAATCACCGATGAACGGAATCGACAGGTAGGTAACATTTGAAATATATCTAGCTTCATATTATAGTAATTTATGAAATTGAATAAAATATATTTTACATTCTCACCATTCATTGTTTGTGTATGGTAGATGATGTAGGGGAAAAACATAGATTTTTTTTTTAGTAGTGGTAATAAAGTTGGATGTGCGTAACAAATCATTTGGCCAGTTTTTAAAATAACTCGTTGAAATATTTTTTTTGTTTACAAAAGTTAGTTCCGATTTAAGAACGTTGAGCGAATGCGATACATCGTAAAGTAAAATAGTGGAGTTGTTCTTATATGTGTGTTTGATGTAGGTAACTTTCAACAAACGAAAATTTGGTGTGATGAAGAAAGCTTATGAACTATCAGTTCTCTGTGATTGCGAGATTGCACTTATCATCTTCAGTAGCAGCAATAAATTGTATCAGTATGCCAGCACGGACATGGACAAAGTGTTGTTGAAGTACACCGAATACAACGAGCCTCATGAGTCTCTTACCAACAAAAATATTATCGAGGTACATCAAACCCAGCAGCAACTATGCCCAATAATACTTGGCTCATGCAAACACGATAACTGTGTTTATTTTATTGTTATTATTATTATTATTATTATTATTATTATTATTATTATTATTATTACTGTTAATGTTATTATTTATACGAAACTGATTTACACTTAACTTTTCAAAACCTAACACG
>QDEB01133218.1:0-10192 GCA_004193795.1 Asbolus verrucosus | reverse complement strand
TAACTTGTTTAATCATATTGTAGTAATTACACTGTACTATCTATTAAAATAAAACTAAATTAACATCCCCAACTACTTTCTGTTTGACATCATTTTCCATTTACAGTTTGCTGTAAAAGACGTAAAATAATAAATTCCAATCATGAATTAATGGGCAATTGCGTTCAGTCGTAATTAAAATCATAATTTTGTTGTCATTATTCTCTTTTAATTAATTTTTGTTTAACCTCACGGTAATTGTTTAATTAAAAATAGTATGTAGACGTCTGCTATAGTTGAAGAAAAGTGTTTGAGTAATAACTGATAACTTGGAATTTCATGTTTACCTTATGAAAATCGTTACGAATAGAGTTCAAGGTTTAAACATTTCAACGGTGCTTGAACAAAATTTAAGAATTTCAATTTACTTGGAGCTCTAGCACTTAACAGGTTGACACACAAAAGTCAACAAAAATCCTTTTATGTTTGCAACAGATATTTCCATTTCATCATAATTGTACACATTTAAGTCCTATTTTCCTTTTACTTATTTTTCAATATTGTTATTCTTAATTCTCATAACCCCCTGCTACCGGTAATCCCTACCATTGGGTAGGGGTTATCTCGTGGATGCATTAAATTTGTTTATACATTTTTCATGTTATGTTATATGTTTTTAATAGTACCGATCACAATGTGAGTTAAAAGCCCTGGAAAGTGCAGAACTTCTGTCTCAATTAAATATCAATCGCGAAGAATTGTTAACCCAGTTGGAAGATGAGAAACGAAAAAACGAAGATTTGCAGTTCAGGTTTGAAGAGGCTGCCATCACTAAAAGTGATATTGAGGTAAAACAATTAATTTGGGCAATCCACAACTTATTATATATATTTCTTGCTTATAGGAAAATATTCTAGCTCAAAGTGTAAGTTGAAGCATGCAAATATTAAAATTAATTTAGTAAGGTTGATTATTTTATTTCGCATGTATCAGCTGACTAATTATGTAAATGTCATTTTGCTAAATAATTATTAGCAGTTTTTCTTTTATTATTATTTCAATATTAATGTAGGTAACTAATGAAAATTACGTGAGAAAAATTCGGGACTTGGAGCAGAGTCTCGCAGATGAACGTCTGAAATCCGAAACATTAGAGGGAATTTCAAATAAACTTTTCGAAGCAGAAGAAAGCTTAATTAAGGCTCGTGAAGAGGTTGATAGCCTCACAAGTGAATTAGAAGAAACAAGAAAGAAGAGGCTTGCCCTTGAGGAAGAAAAGACTGTGTCGGCAGGTAAAAATTAAAAATATATAATATTTAAATGTGTATCTATTTGTTTTATTATCTAGAACTTGTTGATTCTTTGCGAAAACAAATCGATGGCGTAACTGTTGAAAACGAAGAAAAAGGGAACACTATAAATAAATTAAACGACAACATTTCCAAGTTAAGTTCAGAATATGAGTTACTGAAACGTAAGGCTGAGGAAATTAGAACGGAGTCAGATGATAATTGCGAAAAGAAAAGTGTTGAAGTAGAAGCACTAAAATTAAAATTAGCTCATAGCGATGAATTTTTGAAAGAAAAATTAAAGGTACTCGAAAAATTAGAAAAAACAAACGAACAATTAATTAAAGAAAATGATAAACTCAAGATGGAAATTAGTGCTAAATCGCTTGATTTAGAAAATGCACTTGATAAACTTGTACATAAGGAAGAAGAATGTAAATCAACACTGCATAACAAAGACATTGAAACTTCTGAATTAAATCAAAAAATAAACGAATTAGAGCGTCATAGAGAAAATTTGCGCGAGGTTGAAATTAGTCTAAGGAAAGAACTTGACGAAACTCGTGAAAACCTGAAAACAAAAATTTCAGAAGTTGAAGATGTTAAGAAAGAGCTTAATGTACATGTAGTTCAAGGAGGTCTTAAACTTGAAGAAGCAAATAAAACAATCACGCATAACAACGAAGAAATTAAGAAATTGAATGAAGAATTAGCTCTTGCTACAAGTAAATTTGAAGAAAATAAAAATGAAATTCATAGCCGACATGCGAGACAAGTAGCAGATCAAGATTCACAACTAATGGCATTGTCTGCTGAAATTCAACAGAAGAATGAGGAAGTTACGAAATTATCAATTGTAATCAGTAAATTAGAGGAAGATCTTTGTAGTAAAAATAATATTATCGAAAAGTTACATTTACAATTAAATTCTCTTCAAAATGAACATTCAAAGAATACAGAAGCTTCAATATTGCTGAATGAGAAATTACATGCTTCAGAGTTAGATCATGGAGATGTTCAAAGACAACTGAGGGTAGCACACGAACGTATTACGACTCTGACAGAAATAAACCAACGTCTTGAAAATGAAATAAAAACTTTGATGATTAACATCAATAGTGAAAATGCTGCCCAGTTAGAACACTTAAGAAATGAACTTCAAGTAAGAGAACAATCGATTGAAACAATAAAAGTAAACTTTTCAGAAAAAATGCAAAATTCTGAAAGAATTCGTCATGAAATAGAATTGAAGTATCAACATCTTGTAGCAGAATTTGAAAAAATGAAAATTGAGTTCCAAGAAAAATTACATGTTAGCACACAGTCAGAAGCACTACTAAGAGAACGCTGTGACAGTTCTTTATCGGAGATGACGAAAATTCGAGATGAGCATAGAATTAAAGTCAGCGAACTTGAACATTCCCTACACGAAAAGGAAATAGCTCTGGTGAGTTTACAAGGCAGATGTTCAGAAAATGAAAAGTATTATCAGGAACAATTAAAAGCGGCCACTGAAAAATTGGATCACAATCTGTTAATATCACAGGCCAAAATTACTGCTTTGACTGATGAATCTTTGAAGTTAAAGGAACAATTAGCTAAGAAATCTGAAGAAATTATTGAAGCTAATGCTAAATCCAGTCATATTTTGGCACATCAGCAACAGACTGAAAATGAACTTAAACAAAAGTATAGTGAAGACATTAAAAAACTAGAATTTGAGATAAGTGAAAAGACTATGTACCTAGAAAAAACAAAAACTGAAATTCAATTACTTAAAACCGATTGTCAGAATAGCAATAATAATTTAACAGCCAAAGATCACAGAATAAGTGAATTAGTTGCAGAAGGCCAACGAGCGAAAGATCTAATTAATCAGTTACAAGAAGAGTTAACTGCAACTCAATTGGTGCATCAACAATCAGCGAAAGAACGTGAGGAAGTTCAAAACCAATGTAGAGGGTTGCTTGAGCAAGTTGCAGTTTTAACCGAGAAAGTACGAACGGGAGAAACACTTTTCCAAAATTTGGAAATCGAAAATAAAAATTACATAAATCTCATGAATCGATTGAAAATTACGGAACAACAAAAACAACAATGCTTACGGCAATTAGAAATTGAAATTAGCGCCGGTGGTGAATTTAAAAACTGTAGCGAAATAGGAGACCTTCTAAATCAGGTTAAAATTGACACCAACGATCAAAATGAAGAGAAAATTTTAGATCTTCAAAAAATAATTGAAATGCAGAAAAATCAACTTGCCGAATGTAATCATCAATTCGAAGTTCAGAAGATTGAAATTCTGCGTCTCCAAGAAGAATTACTGGCGGTAAATAGCAAAAATAATTGTAAGATCAAATTTTACAGAATTTTTCTTCTTTTCAGGCACGGGAAGCGAACGTGAAGTATTCTGGAGGACCGCAGGATCAAAATTCAGTAAGCTTAAACAACACACACAACACGACACACAAAACACAGCATGAGTCCTTTTCCCTAAACCCACTTGAACTGCAGGTACAATTAGTCATGCTTAAAAATTCATTTACGCAATTTTCGAAAAGATTTGAAACGTTGCAGAAAGAAAATAATTATCTATTAGCACGTTTGCGAAATGCCTTGAATAACGGAAATGTGATTGCAGTTAATAATGTTATCCAACGTTTTGCGCAGTTTAAACAACAATTTAGTGTTATTAAAAATTCTTTGCAAAGAGATAATTACAATTTGCAAAAAACTGTTCAGTACTCAATGTTGCAGTTGCAACAAAAACAAATTATCTTAAATGAGAAACTGATTCAAATTAAAAATCTACAACAAATTGTGCGCAATTTGCCGATGCAGTGTAAACAATTTGCCGTGCCAAAAGAACATGATCTGCAATTTGATGAATGTGTAAATTTAGATGTTGATAATAAGAAAATTCATGATCTTTTGATTTCTAAAGAGGAACGAATACAACAATTACAAAAGCAACTTAGTGCGCTGTTAATCGAATATAGCAATTGGAAATCGGAAACTCCGCTTTGTATGCCAAAACCAAGTATTTGCGCAAAAATACAACCCTCTGTTAAAAAGTTATCAGTAATCACGCCAAGTCCTCCAAAGATAGTGCGAGTATTCGTTCCTGTTCCTCAGCCACAAGTTATAATTAAAAAAATTCTAGTACCTCAAATTAACGGTAAACGGTGTCCACCTCCAAGAATACAAAGAGTCGAAATTCCCAAAACATACATACAAAAGGTACCTTTTACTGTAGAGGTACCGTCACAATGTAGTCTACCAGATTTGACATCATTATATGATTGTGCTTTACCAGAACAATCCATTGCAACACTTGATTTGCGTGGTTATAGTTCCGCAGAAACTTTCAAATTTAAACAAAATCTCTTATCTTTGATAAAGAGACAAAGAAATTGTGGTGTAATGTCAAACTCAGAGGCATCATGCCTGCAATTACCCAAATTTGTTGTACCTCAGTCATGCCTGCCTCCGACACAAATCGTAGAAAAGTTAGTTATTAGCGGTTACAGTTCTTTAGCAGTGGAATCGTATAAACAGTCACTGTTGCAGCTTTTGAACAAGATACAGCAATGCGATTTTTCAACAAGAAATAGTGGTAATACAAGTCCATTTAAATTAAATTGGCCTCCTAAAGAAGAAGTTAAACAAACGACTCCATTCAGTCGACCCACGTGTCCCGATTTACCATCATTTGAAATATCACAACCATGCGTACCTCCCTCGCAAGTTGTTGAAAATTTGGTTGTAGATGGTTATAATTCTTCTACTGTCGAGTTATATAAACAATCATTGTTACAATTTTTACATAGCATGTTAAATTGTCAGTGTTTGTCGCAAAATGGTAATCAGAATAAACAACAATCTTTAATTGCAAATAATTTGAGACTAAACATTCACACTTGTAAAAATCTTCCTAGATTACCATCCGTACATAGTTGTGTATCACCAATATCTATAATAAATATGTTATCTTTGAAAGGTTATTCAGAATGGCAGGCTGATATCTTTAAACATGAATTACTAACATTACTGGTATCACAACAGAGATGTTGTTCGTCTAAAACAACATCATCTTTTAATATACGAGTTCCGGTTGGAATACCAAAAATAGTAAAATATCCTGTTGAATTTCCAAAGATAATTATAAAAAATCGTAAAATTCCTGTAAAAGTACCTGTAGCGGTACCAGTTCCTCAGCGTCCAAAAATCTTGATGAGACAAATCCCTGCTTATATTTGTCGAAAACCCAATGCTATAATTAGAGAGGTTTCTGGGCATGCTTTAAAAAAAGTTAGTAAAAATATCATGAAGCAAGTTTTAGGTCAAACACCACCTCGCATTATTATTAAAGAGGTACCCGTTAAAATTTCTGTACCAGTTAAAGTTCCATATGAGGTCAAAGTTCCTGTTAGAGTATCTGTATATAAACGGCTGATTGTAAAAGTTCCAGTTAAAGTACCTGTACCATTTAAAGTTAAAGTACCTGTGTTTCAACCCCCAAAAACTATTATTCAGAAAGTTCCTGTTAATGTTTTAAAAGAGAATCCGTGTCGACTATCTCAGGTTCCTAAAATAATTATTAAAAATATACCGGTAGTGGTCCCACAAAAACCTAAAATTATAATTAAAGAAATTCCTGTTCACAGCACTAGTGACTGCAAGCCATTTATTCAGCAAGTTCCAGTACCAATAAAAATTAATGTACCAGTTAAAGTCGCCAGCATTAGTAACAGACTGAATTCTCGTTTATCGAATTTAAATGTATTAAATAAATGCGCTTCTAATTTGAATGGTGTGACAAAAATTCTTCATATTCCAGTTACAATAATTAAACAGGTACCTGTATACGTTCCACAGAAGCCTCAAGTGATTATTAAACAAATACCTATTACTACGACAAAAGATTGCAAACCTGTGATTCAACAAGTACCCATCCGAATTAATGTACCTCTTACAAAAAGCGTGCCCGTCCAAATTCCAATGCCTGTTAAAGTGCCTGTAGATTTTAACAATAAAATTAAATCGAGTTCGTCCGTTAGTTGCTCAAAGTCAACTGTTTTCGTACGTGTAAATCAGCCACCTAAAATTCTTTTAAAACAAGTACCAATTTATATTCCTCAGCAACCCAAAGTTGTAGTGAAACAAGTACCTGTATACATGACACCTCAAGATAAATTTAAACCACTAGTACGCGAAAAACTTCTTCCGATTCTACTTCCTCCGCGTATAATAATTCAACAAGTTCCTGTGAAAGTTCCAGTAAAAATACCAGTTAGTGGACCATGTAACATATCTGCCTTGACTAAAGTACCGACAAAAGTGTCAGTTGAAGTACCGAGAACTACTGTGAAAGAAGTATTTGCTAAAGCTTCGGTACCCTTGTTTAATAAAGTTTTAATTAAGGAAATACCTATTCCAGTTCCTCAAAAACCTAGAATAATTGTTCAACAAGTACCAGTGTTCGTGAAGAATCAAAAGAAACCGATAATTATTGTGAAAGAAAAACCGATAACCGTGCAATTACCACCACGAACTGTTATACAACAAGTTCCTGTGAAGGTACTGGTACCAGTGAGAATTCCTGTCAAAATTTTGATTCCAGTCAGTGTACCTTTGCGTTCTGAAGAAGTACCAATTCCTTCGATTCCACGAACCATTATAAAAGAAGTACCAGTGCGTGTTAATGTACCCATGAAGGTTCCAGTACCGGTATTGATTAAAGAACCTGTTAAGATACCAAAACCAGTTAAGGTTTACGTTCAAGTGCCTGTGCCTGTAAAAGTAATTGTTCCAGTAAAATCCAAATGTCACTTTCCCGAAATTAATGTAAATGGTGGTGTGGGAGTGCAGAATCAAATAAAAAATATCGTTTTACCCAGTTACATCTCGGAAGAAGTGCAACAAAGAAGTAGTGCATTAGTTGCTAATCAAATTCAGCAGTTTGAATCCTATTCTCGTATTCCTCAATTACAACAGACGAAGATAAGATGCCCTTACAAAATAATGAAAATTCCTGTCGAAAAACCAGTTTATTTTAGATATCCCGTCAAAGTACCGGTTTTGATTAAATATCCAGTGGAAGTACCCAAAATAGTAGAGAAAGTGGTAAAAGTCACTGTTAAAGTTCCAGTTGAAGTACCTGTACCACAACCTCCTAGAATAGTGGTAAAAGATGTACCTATTTATGTAAAACAGAAACCGGAAATAATTATAAAAGAAAAAGGGGTACTAATTCCTTCGACCCCACGAACTATTATAAAAGAAGTACCAGTGCGTGTTAATGTACCTATGAAGTTTCCAGTACCGGTATTGATTAAAGAACCTGTTAAGATACCAAAACCAATTAAGATTTACGTTCAAGTACCTGTACCTGTAAAAAAAATGGTTCCTGTACCTGTTCCCACAAAACAGATAGTGGAGGTGCCGAAGGAAATCATAAAAGAAGTTAAAGTACCAGTTAGAGTTCCGGTTCCTGTACGTATATCGGAACCACCAAAGGTTATTGTAAAACAGGTGCCAGTTTTAGTTTATCAACGGCCAAAAATAATTGTGAAGCAAGTTCCGGTGATGGTAACTAATAATCAAAAATCTAAAATAATCATTAGGGAAAAAGAAGTCCCAATTCCTTCGACGCCACGAACTATTATAAAAGAAATACCAGTACGTGTTAATGTACCTATGAAGGTTCCAGTACCGGTATTAATTAAAGAACCTGTTAAGATATCAAAACCAGTTAAGATTTACGTGCAAGTGCCTGTACCTGTTCCCACAAAACAGATAGTGGAGGTGCCGAAGGAAATCATAAAAGAAGTTAAAGTACCAGTTAGAGTTCTGGTTCCTGTACGTATATCGGAACCGCCAAAGGTTATTATAAAACAAGTGCCAATAAAGGTTCCAGTACCGGTATTGACTAAAGAACTTGTTAAGATATCAAAACCAGTTAAGGTTTACGTTCAAGTACCCGTACCTGTAAAAGTAACAGTTCCTGTACCCACAAAACAGGTAGTGGAAGTGCCAATGGAAATCATAAAAGAAGTTAAAGTACCAATTAGAGTTCCAGTTCCTGTACGTATATCGGAATCTCCAAAGGTTATTGTAAAACAAGTGCCAATTTTAGTTTATCAACGGCCAAAAATACTTGTGAAACAAATTCCAGTGATGGTAGCTGATAATCAAAAACCGACAATAATCATAAAAGAAAAAGGAGTTCCAATTCCTTCGACGCCACGAACTATTATAAAAGAAATACCAGTGCGTTCTAATGTGCCCATGAAGGTCTCAGTACCGGTATTGATTAAAGAAATTGTTAAGGTACCAAAACCAGTTAAGGTTTACGTTCAAGTACCTGTACCTATAAAAGTAACAGTTCCTGTACCTGTTCCCACAAAACAGGTGGTGGAGGTTCCGAAGGTGATCATAAAAGAAGTTAAAGTACCAGTTAGAGTTCCGGTTCCTGTACGTATATCGGAACCCCCAAAAGTTATTGTAAAACAAGTGCCCATGAAGGTTCCAGTACCAGTTATGATTAAAGAACGTGTTAAAATGCCAAAACCAATTAAGGTTTACGTTCAAGTACCTGTACCTGTAAAAGTAACAGTTCCTGTACCTGTACCCACAAAACAGCTAGTGGAGGTGCCAAAGGAAATCATAAAAGAAGTTAAAGTACCTTTTAGAGTTCCAGTTCCTGTACGTATATCGGAACCTCCAAAGGTTATTGTAAAACAAGTGCCGGTTTTAGTTTATCAACGGCCAAAAATAATTGTGAAACAAGTTCCGGTGATGGTAACTAATAATCAAAAACCGAAAATAATCATAAGGGAAAAAGAAGTCGCAATTCCTTCGATGCCACGAACTATTATAAAAGAAATACCAGTGCGTGTTAATGTGCCCATGAAGGTTCCAGTACCGGTGTTGATTAAAGAACCTGTTAAAATACTAACACCAGTTAAGGTTTACGTTCAAGTACCTGTACCTGTAAAACTAGCAGTTCCTGTACCTGTTCCTACCAAACAGATAGTGGCGGTGCCGAAGGAAATCATAAAGGAAGTTAAAGTACTAGTTAGAGTTCCGGAACCGCCAAAGGTTATTATAAAACAAGTGCCAGTAAAGGTTCCAGTACCGGTATTGACTAAAGAATTTGTTAAGATACTAAAACCAGTTAAGGTTTACGTTCAAGTACCCGTACCTGTAAAAGTAACAGTTCCTGTACCTGTTTCTAAAAAACAGGTGATGGAGGTGCCAAAGGTGATCATAAGAGAACATAAAGAACCAGTTAGAGTTCCGGTTCCTGTACGTATATCGGAACCACCAAAGGTTATTGTAAAACAAGTGCCCATTAAGGTTCCAGTATTGACAAAAGAACTTGTTAAAATACCAAAACCAGTTAAGGTTTACGTTCAAGTACCTGTACCTGTAAAAGTAACAGTTCCGGTGCCAGTTCCCACAAAACAGATAGTGGAGGTACCAAAGGAAATCATTAAAGAAGTTAAAGTACCAATTAGAGTTCCGGTTCCTATACATATATCGGAACCTCCAAAATTAATTGTAAAACAAGTGCCAGTTTTAGTTTATCAACGACCAAAAATAGTTGTAAAACAAGTTCCGGTGATAGTCACTAATAATCAGAAACCGAAAATAATCATAAGAGAAAAAGAAGTTCCGATTCCTTCGACGCCACGTACTATTATCAAAGAAGTCCCAGTGCGTGTTAATGTGCCCATGAAGGTTCCAGTACCGGTGTTGATTAAAGAACCTGTTAAGATACTAACACCAGTTAAGGTTTACGTTCAAGTACCTGTACCTGTAAAAGTTCCAGTACCAGTTCCTACCAAACAGATAGTGGCGGTGCCGAAGGAAATTATAAAGGAAGTTAAAGTACCAGTTAGATTTCCGGTTCCTGTACA
>QDEB01133217.1:0-11083 GCA_004193795.1 Asbolus verrucosus | reverse complement strand
AGATTCCTAAGCTATAAAAGCCACTATTATTGTAATTTATTTTTTATAATTAAAACGAATCAAAGCAATGTTGCCATTTTTACTCTTGGATAAATTGCAATATGTTGAAAAAGAGACTAGTTACACCGTTTTCATTACGATTTGTGTATTACAAAAATCGTAGTTACGTTACAGTGTCAGCCCTGGGCGCCTTTTTTTCATCATGCTGTATAATAATATACCTGATCACTATTCTTGTATATGTTTTTTAAATGTAGCGATTAATCATATTATAATAATTATTATCATGTTAGTTACATTGTCATTTACTGTAAATTTTAATCAGTAAATAAGCCAATATTCCGTGCTTAAAGAGAATCAGCGTTATGCATTTAGCGGAAATGTCATAAAAAAATGAATAATACTCTTGCTTGCGGCATTTACGAGTAATCAAATATGGATGGAAATAAAATAATACTTGTTTGATGAGAATAATTGTTGGAAATGGTTTATATTTACGGGATTCATTTACACCATAAATATGAAAATTTCGTCAAAATTCATCAAATATGACAAGAGTGATGTAACGAAAACTTCCCCGTATTTATAAAAATTTTTGCTTATTATTTTTATCATTTATAACTTTAAAACTGGTCAAATTTCAATCTTTTTTTTTTATCTCTATCAAGATTACCGTGATGTTTGCAATTACACTGATGAACTCTTAATGATTGTAAAATGAAAATTAAAAGTTGAATTTTGTCAAAGCATCGCATTGCCGTTCGGGATCTGGGCATTGTAAAAAATATTTAATTAGATTAACATGTTTAACTGTTTTTTATTTTTGTTTTTACAATTATAAAATATCCCTTTTAAATGAATCGAGAACACATTGATTCAATTGGAGGAATGAACGTGTAATGGGCTAGTCCCGTTTTTGTTTCGGAATGGTGAATTTAGGAGAATTTTCGTTAATTCGATCAGAGACCAAATAAAATTAACTCTTTCGTTGTAATTCTCCACATTAAAGCATTCTCCAGTTGAAAGCCTCCCTTATTTATCTCCAGCTTTTTGACATGTACAAGTGCAATTATGTTGGTTGACAGTAACCTCAAAATTTATGGTATTTACATAGAACGAAGGACAAGAAAGAAAAATGAGTTTTTTTGAGAGGGTAAAGAACGATATTTGTCAGCAGGATGTTTGGACAAACTGCTAGGTTTAAAGTGAAAATGTTGGCGAAATTAGTGGAGTTTTTGTCAGTCTGGAAATGGTTATTTATTGTGATGGCTTATCGCATCAACTTATAAATAGAAGGGTTGTGTGTACGTGAATTTGTTAAGGCTCACCATGATGCCCGTGCTGACCGCAATGCCCCTTCCACAGTACGTGTTAGGAACAATATCTCCAAAGCCAACGCTCAGGAAAGTGATCGCTATCAGCCACATAGCATTAAGCAGGTTTGCGTGTTCTTCATCGTGGAACCTGTAACGAATTATCCACTGAGTAGGCATAACTAAAGTAATGGGTGGAGGTCAATGACCCATGCACGCTGCAGTTCTGCATGAATTGGAGCATTCGCCGTTTCCCAGAAATGGGTATTGTACGAAAGCGTTGAAGGACCAGTTCAGACTTTAAGCTGTGTGTGTGTGTTAAGACTAAAGTTTAAATTTTGCCGTTCTGTTGTACATTTCATTTAGTAATTAAACTTATAAATGTGAATTTAATTTTCTCATATCATTACGCTTCTATATCAAAAACACTTTTTTACAAAGTAAAAAATTGAAAAGTTATTTCCCCAGAATTAAGCTGTAGATAATCGTAAAGACAATTCAGACACTTATCAAAGCAAAAAAAAATATATTAGTCTGAATCTTGAACAAGAAGTTGACTGTCACTGCCGGACAAAATAAAATCGGACCAAAAGTAAAGAATTATTTATTAAAATGATAAAAAAATTCATTATGTCATTCCAGATAAAAATTGTTGTCATTTCCGACTAATCTAAAAGAGAAATGTGGACTATAGAAGTATATTTCAATTTATCATTCAATATCAAAAATAGTGGCATTGTTATGGCTAGTTTTTAGTGCACGAGCAATAGTGAGGAGCGCTATTGATCTTGTTCATGACCCCCGCTCGCTGCTCTATAGGACATCACGTCTATAACTTGAGAAGGCTTTGATCTATCGAATTCAAATTTTGTGTACAGATTCTTTCTCAAATTCGTAGATCTGATTTCGTTAGTAGGCAATATAGCTCAAAGGGTTGTGGGGGGCTCACAGTCCCCTTTCATTATTAATTAAGATAACACCATGAAATTTTGTCAGTTTGTCACAAACGTCGAATGGAGGCAAACAAAAGAAATAAAATCAAAATCGGTTACTTAGCGCCTCAGTTATTAGCTTTCAAAATTTTAAGAAGTGATAATTCGAATTGTCATTTCACATGAAAATGCGTGCAAAATAATGCGAGTGTGCTAATATTAAATAAATTAAATCAATTTCAAAGATCCACACAAATCAAAGATCCATCGAATTTAAAGATCCACACGGTCCGACTTCCAGGCTTTTAACATAACAGCAGTAATTTTTTTGGAACACATGTATAAGATTAAACTTATAAGTATTTTTGTGCTTGAGATAACCATAACGCGTATACTGGATCTCAAAAAAATCAATTTAATAGTTTTCAAGGCCTAGAAGGGTTAAGAAATTTCCGACCGACAAACAGACAATCAGCAACAGAAACAATCAGCAACTTTTGACATTTTTGTAATTGTGTACATTATTTTATTCGAGCGTAAAAATGTAAAAATGTCAAAAACTGTTGAAAATAAGGGTAATAAGTGTGGATTCATTAAAAAGATCTTTAAAGGTACTATCATAAAAGTAACTAAAAAACTAAGCATTCTGTTAAAAAAAGTTATATGACGTCACAGTTGAAAAGGGGATAACGTCACATATAGNNTACCTGTTTTAGCGTTTTATACAACTATCATTCGTTTTGAAATTATTGAATTTATTCCATAAGTAGTTTCCACGCTGCATATATATTTTTGATTTAGAGTGCCATGACCCACATGAAATCATTTGACTCCATATACATAATTTGAACTCGGTAGGTCAAAGTGTTCTCAACTTCTCGTTCGTGCGTTAAAACTTAAAAGCTAAAAAAAGTTAAAACTTAAAAGTCTGAATTCAGAGTTGAAAGTCTAAAGTCATAGTTAAGGTCTGAATTGAATAAAAAAATACTAGTGGCTCTTCTACGCTTTCGTAATATTGAAATGCTGAATTCGTGAGTTTTCTTACAAGGTAATCAAGTTAGGGCAACAGCCAGCATTTGTTTAATTGATTAATTAATTAGATATAGGAAGTTGCTTTGTTAGTGCTGGTGTTCAATGTGATTGTGATATTATAGCTCGCAGGGACAGAAGCACCTTTGTTGGTGGAGGTGTGTGGTATTTGGAGCTTTGATGAATTCGATGGAAAGGGTCAATAGGGGGAGTCGTTGAGAGCGTGGTTAAATGGTAGTAAAGGCGAGTGAGAGCGTAAAGTTATGAATAATGCAAAGGATATACCTTTCGCACTGCCGTAATGTCCAACTGGCGATAATCCACAAGGAAACCATAAAAACTAAAAGCACTGTCCCGGGGCAGATGGTCATGAGAGTTTTTAAGACGAATCGCGTATTAAAATTAATTCGATTAAGAGCTCCTATGCTGCGCGACGATGCGTCCGTAAACAACTTACTATGCAGTAACATCACTCTGCAGATTAAGTAAAGCCGCAGGAACATCGGTAAAGATAAGGGCACGTCGTACGGTACACACTTTGATCCGATCCCCCCGGCCTTGTTTGCCAATTTTGTCGTCCACACAAACCGATAGTGTCCAGGAATCGGATGCACTGCACATATGACTAGTTCCATCGTGATCTGGCAGATCCTTTGCCATGTCATCGCGATACGCCAATCGTCCGCGCAGTTGTCTATCATGAAAAGCTGCAACAGAACATTACTCAGTAACTCGACCAAGGGCATGCAATTCTTAAGCTACCAAAAATCCTTTAATAAACCCTCCGCTTTCAGGTTGGAACTCCGCCAAGCGGATCTACCTTTGATTTACCTCAAACCCGTCCCTTACTGAAAAAAATGCTTTGAATTCGGGGAAGTTACAAGAGTAGCTTTGATTCTGAACACCACTGAAAATGTAAAAATTTTGAGCACTTGTCAAAAAATATCCAAGTGTTAATTTCTTCGTTTCAACAACATCGATAGCGTCTTAGTGTTGCGAATTCCAATGGCAGGCGATCCGTCATATCAGAGCAGGTCATGAAAATGAATTAAGTCTGCGGTGGGATGTGGTTCCATCTACGTTCATTCAAATTCAAATGAAAAACCTCTGTCTGTATATCGATTTATGGAATATTAATAGAGACATCAGCTTTAAATCATCCAACGAAATAAAAATTCCTTTTTAGTGAATGAAATCCTCAGATAAGTACCGCAATATTTAATTAAATTCCAAATTCTCCTCCTGAAAATGTAGAGAACCCTGTCAACTTTGCAATACATCGTAAAGGGGAAAGTTTCCAATTACTTGTTGTGTCTGTTTAATTTTTGACGATTACAAAGTTTGTAAAGATTTCATGTTGAAATTATACAGAAATGCAGCTTTTGTAGCTCAGAATTATTGAAATTCCTTTTAGAAAACCGGTCAAGTTTGAATTTTGGAAAAATTCAATTATACCCTTCAAATTTAATTTCAAAATCAATTTTAAGTCTCAAAGACTAACCGTGCAGGTCCGATTGACTAAAATCAGCTTTGATCCCAACTTTCATACTATCCGTTATTTTAATATGGAAACTGGGGATCTAAACTTTACGTCATTATAGAATATGCAAAATATTGAAAACTTCTAGGACCTACCTCCACTTGCGACATAAGTTTCAACATACTTGACGTTAGAAATGGAAACTTTAAGATCCTTTGGAAAAAACTTCTCGGTGTTACATCAATGTTTAGAATAAAGTTTTAATGTGTCCACCCTATATATGTATTTAATTAACTTCTAATACGAGCATTAATAAAAATTTAATAACCATTTTCTGTTGAAGCAATGTATTAAGATAGAACACACGCTAACGTTAGGTAGGTAAAAAAATCACGGAATATGAATTATTAATTAATCATCTCTTTAAAATTGTGTATTATTATAAGTTTATTACTAATTTAGTTCAGTTAATTATGTTATAACAACGTTATTGTTTTATATTGATAAATTTATATTATTAAAGGTAGATTAATTTGTGTATATTCTAAAATGTATTAAATATGCAATATATCTGTATTTTATTAATTTCAAGCGAGTTATTATCTAAATATTTGATCTTGAATTTTTTGATTAAAAGTAATTTAACATCAATTTAAACAAATTTAAAAATTCTAATGACTTCATAATTGGCCATAGTGGACTCTATATCAGTGCCATCACCGAAGATGCTAATATGCTATATACTCCTCTCAAACGTAAACTATATTTTACTGTGAAAATCAATTTTTAAAATCTTCAATTTTAAGACTACAATTAAAGAACTCCGCATTAAAAGTTTCATATTTTTTATGTTTCGTTTAAATTTTACTTATTTTAGAAACATGTATTCGCATTATCAACATCAGAAGTCTCTGATTTTTCCTACATTTATAAATTTGTTTTCAAAACCAACATCTTTCATTTAGACATACTTTTACCTTGGTTCTAAAATAAACCATTGCTGTTCCCCAGAAAATATACTCTCTTGCAGCATACATTTAAATACTTTTAACAATAAGTCTCTGTTCGCGCAGTTTATTAAATAAACAAAATGTAATTTATTTAATTTAAATTTTAAAACTTTTTTTGAAAATTTTGACCCAAGCTCGCATATTCCACAATTAGCATTAAAATCAGCACGTAGTATTGCAAAGTTTCATTGTATTAACTTTTTATGTTAATAGTAAATACAGCACATGCGGCGTTGCAATTTAGTCGATTGTTACCCAAACATAATGGAAAATAGAATAGTAACACAATGCTCTTTAAGTCTAATTACTGACGTACAAAGCTGTTCTAGTTGCCGAGGGATTGGCCGACAAATGTTACCCCGATTATTTGAAGGTTTGTACATACCTTTGGAGGAATGTTTTAAAATATCAAATGAATTTAAACGTATCTGTTACAAAGTTACAAAATTTAGTCAATTTAAAGGTCGGATTAGTGGTCGCGGCAGCTTAGTTGAGTAATTTAACACCCTTCTCATTATCTCCTGTTTGGAAAATCAATTAACTAAAAAGTTT
This sequence comes from Asbolus verrucosus, assembly GCA_004193795.1. Lineage (NCBI taxonomy): Eukaryota > Metazoa > Arthropoda > Insecta > Coleoptera > Tenebrionidae > Asbolus > Asbolus verrucosus. Next base: position 4,767 of record QDEB01133217.1, on the reverse strand, counting down.
AAATCAATCCGTAGTTTATGGCCTTCCAACTAATTTTGCTAAATGATCGTCATAAAACTATGGGTGACAAATTTTGAACGTCTCTATAATCTATAAACGTAACTGAAGGATATACTTGATCTTTACGACTTTATTTGCGGCGAAAATGCAGTTTCGTTTTATTACTCAACATGCGCAAGGTGTTCAAAAATGATAATCGTGATCTTACCTGCACTTCTAAAGCATGATAGGCCACAATGAGGCCTAAAAGAATCACAGTCGAAACAGATATCAGAGTTTTGAGCGCAATTGAGTAAAAATCGTCCTGAAACGTGATAGTTTAGTGGATGCGTAAAAAGAAAAAGAGAGTGTCTCACTTTGCGATAGACGCCAGCACTTGAGAGTTCATTTTCTATAACCATAACAATAATCCCAAACATTCCCATGACTAGAGCGTAATCACTAATTCGTTTTCTTTTTTCAAAAAGGGCTTTGCGCCTTCCTAACCGGTATCCAACGTTGGGTTTGTGTTTGAGGCTGCCTGACGAAGGACCTTTGTATACACCACTCCCTATGGTCCTCTCTTCCATAAACCGGGGGTAGTCCACGTGACCCACGAGGGCAACACCCGGCTCTTCTTGCTGCATTCTTCCCCCAGCCGAGTCTCTGCTCGAATTTTTCACCGCCCCAGGGATGGAAAGAGTAGACACAGGCTTTCGTAGCTGCAAGCGAGTTATAGCAATTCCCAAGATATTTTTGAATTAACTCGATTTATGTTGGGGCATTAACACTGTCTCAACAATCCTACAGCAAAGCCCAACCACTATGACTGACCTTTTTCTAAAGCAACGAGAGTTCGTGTTAACGACCCAATCAAGCTGATTTTATCAAAACCAAACAGACTATTTTAACACAAAAGCCACCCCTTGTTTAATATCTTATATTCACCGCTAACGACACGCATACCGAACCTCAACCGCTATCTTTTTACAAGTTCAGCCATCTTTCCAGTTGCATCTAGTCGGACAGCTGAACTAGAGGCTTGTGTCAATATCACGAATTTAAGCAACACAGTAGCGGTGAATAGAGTCACAAAACAAAGTTGAAAAGATGTGACAAAGAAAAGAGTGAATGTTATTCTTCCAGTCCAATAAGATTTGTTTAGAAACATTGTGTTAAAATAGTTGCGAGATAACTAAAAGCAAATTGTTGTTCAAAAGAAATAATGGAAGGGATTTCTAGCGCTAGATTTCGTTGTAACAATCACAAAAAACCTCGTCACCTCGACATGGTAAAAACCGCACTTTTAAAAATGTATGCTTCCCCAACGAAACAGAAGTCGCAAGTTGTAACAAAAAGTGTACAAATGATTATGTACTTAACAATTACGTTGTAGCAATTACGGTTCAAATATTTTGAGAACTTTATTAGTGTCATGGTTTTATTTAAGCGGAAGAGGTGACGAGTATTAAAATGATGGTTTCAATGCTTGTAGAAATCCCCCTGCTTTTATCTGGGGTACATATACAAAATGGAATGGAATTATAAGTTGCATAAAGCTCATTTAACTGTTTACAGTAAGCGTTCTGTGTGTCTCTGCAGGAAAGCTACGATATTATTATTTGAACGAGTTTGGGGGTTCAAAATCTATTTACAAATGGTGCGTGCTTCTTTACGCATAATTGTCTCTACAACCACAAAAATAACAGTTGCTCCGCAAAAATTTCTCTTCAAATTAAATGCCACGCTTGGGTAACATCATTTGCCACGTAAAGCATGGTTAATTCATAACAAAGAGGTGAGTTATAGTGGAGTATTAGTTTGCAGTAAAAGGGTGGCGGAGTCAGTAAAGAAGCACGCATATGGTGGGGGAAGCAGCTATTGTGAAAACGTGAGGCACTAACCTAATGACGTGTATTTCAAGTGTCTGGTATCCTATTTCAGAGATATTGTCATTTTCCTGAAAATTACTTACAAAACACGTTCGAGGAAAGGCAAGAAAAAGGCTTTATTAGCAATCACATTTTATATAATATCGGAAAATTTGATCTGGTCTCAAACCAATCAAGACAACTTCAAAAGCGTCTCAAATGGAATATGTCGACAGGAGTTTTTTTTTTTTTTTTAAATATCCTGCCGAGAAATGTTAATACGAAACAAAATCGTTTCTTATTTCTATAATTGAAATGCAGGAGTGGTAAAAACCACCAACAGTGCAACTTCTGCTCCGAGACTTTCTCTTATAACTTATCATAAATTTTTATCGAAACTTCAGATACAGCTGTTATATTTGTTTCATATTTATTTCGTATTAGAAAAGCCGAAAATCCCTTTCCAAGTAGACTCGTAATAGCTTTCCAGTAAATCAGTGGTGAGTTCTGAACAGATTGAAACTTAATGGTAATCAATGGCCACCATGCAATTTCACATCCGTTAAACACACGGTAAATATTAATTCCTACATCCGTCGCGTTGGCGAACATTTCAAATTATTATTACTAGCTCTTAAAGTTAAAACAGACAATTAATAAAATATTATACATAATCACAAAAAATATTAAAATATCTCTCAAAAAAAAAGAAACAATTAAACGTAGTAGGCCACTTTCAAAAAGAGTTGATAATTATTAACAAGATATCATATAGCATGTATTCTTGAATCTATTTCATTTCACAAATCGCTTGCTAGAAAAATATGAAGGGCGGTCGAGCGATTTGTATAAATAAGATTATGGCTTAAATTTTTAACAATATAAAATACGGTTTTTAATTTTATTTTGATTATCTCTTATTTAATATTTTATACAGTTGGCCCATATAACAGTCATATACCAAACACACATTTTTTTTTAAAGGCGAACAAAATATGATAACATCTTTACGAGATTTAAAACGACAGTTTATAAGATATTAATAGATTTATGAAAAAAAAAGTGGAAAACAAGAAACTCGTGTCCAGCTATTTTAAATGATTTTGTCTATTTGTCTACTTATTTGTACCTACAGAATGGTAAATTTAATAACATTTCATTTTTTTAAATTTTTGAAATGGAAAGACCTGTAACAGTTCTTAAGTTTAAAAAATATTTTTCATACATTTTTTAGCAATACCAAATTTGATTTAAATATCTTTAATAACAAGGCTAGATACACAAATCAAATACACATTTTTTTTTTATTTTCAAAATTTAAATGAGAAATTTATTAATTTATAAATTAAATTTAAATAGAAATATAAATAAATATATAGAGTTGACAAAATTGTTTTCTCACATAAGAATGAATTTAAAAAAAAATGAATTAACCTCTGATCATCGCCCAACATTGTGACATTGTCCAACTTTTTGATGGCAATTTAAGATTACTTAAAAGCTTTTTAAATGATTAACACACGATCGAAATTCTGAAATAAATAAATTTACGATTTTTTTTTAACTATTTTTTAAAATTTTTTCGACCAGTACGCTTTAATGGCAAATTGTGCGTTTGAAAAATGATTTCTGATCTAAACATCAGCTTTTGTCATGTAGAAAGATGCTATTTTATGTATACATGTGCTTATGCTTGTCCCACAGCACTCAAAAACTTGGAGGATTATGCAAATTCAGAGGTCTCATATATTACCATTTAAAACATTTAAGGTTACTGTGAGACAGAAAAAGGCTTCGGTGGTCCATCGAAATAAAAATAAATTTAATCTGTTTCTATTCTCCGGTCAAAATGAATCATTATTTATGCAGATAGAGTATCAGCTAACACGATGTATCTTGAAAGTATTCTTCATTTTTTATTCATGTCGTTCTCAATCAGCCTTCCATCCATCAGTATGGTTGCCAAGAAACAAAAAGTGACGTTTCATATTTAGGCTGGTGTTTTAGCTTTCAGTCATATTTCTTTGTAAACCAACATTTGAGTATTTTGATGTCACAGAAACCTAACAGATGCTTTTTGAATTATCAAGTGAAATCTTGACAGGGTGATCACACTAGTCCTCGATATTCGTCTTGTTTTTATCTCTTAGCATAAAACGATACCGTCATTTGCGCCAATTATTTAAGGAAGAACCTATTGTCTTGCAGTAAGTTCATTAAACTAGGCTCTCGTAAATTTCGTGATATTTATAATGATTTTAAATTTAATTGACTTTAAAGATATAATAAAATCGTTTCTAAAATGGGACATTTGATGTGGAACGAATGTTGTGTCTAACTGATAAAAATTTAATGGCGACGAGTTTGATTATCTTCAACCATTAATGATCCGCATTCGAACATTCTTTTCTAGCACAAAATCAGTCACCTTGTTCTAACATACCATGACAAGAAAAAGGAAAGAAATCAGCAATAAAAAGATAAAAACCGAGATCCAGAAAGTGAACAGAAGAAAGCAGCAGGAATAGATAGAATACATAATGTGGTCTGGATTTTCGATGCGAAAACAATAGTCTACCCACAAAAAAATCGAGCAAGATTTGGGCAGGAGTGCTTCTGTAATAGGAGGGTTACACAAGCTTCTGTAGTGGAGGGTTACACAAATCTAATGCGCAAAAAGAGAAGCCAAATTAGAACTGGAAGTTGAAAAATACTAACATTCTCCATACATATATATATACCGGGGTCCCACCGAAAAGCCCCCCCCCTAACTTTATTATTTATTAATCAGTTTTGATAACATTTTATATAGTGATCAAACTCTTATTCGGTGATTAATAAGTATTTTTTCTTTGTTAGTTTCCGAAATATGAAACTGAAAATCGCTGTTTTTGATGCTAAAAGTCGTAAGTGGATT
>QDEB01133119.1:300-10967 GCA_004193795.1 Asbolus verrucosus | reverse complement strand
ATATTTGTTTTATAGTGAGGATTCCAGATTATACTACAATATTCAAGTTTTGATCGAACTAATGAACAGAATAATTTGATAATTACCATAATGTTCTTAAAATCTTTACACTGTCTTCTAATAAAACCACAGGTACGAAAACTATTGGAGATAATATTATCATATTGTAAGTCTATTACAAAAACCAGTTAAGTCCAATTTTAATGGTAATTAGAAAAATTTACATTTTATTTCTTATATCAAAAAACATAGTAATTTTACATTAAGAGAAGACAAAAATAGATGTCTAAGAATGCTATATATATTTTAACTGATTTTTTTTTTAAGAAATATGTTTATTAGTTTTTTGACTAAAATTAAGTGAAGTTGTTTTTGCTGTAAGCCCACTTACAAAATTATGTTATAATAAATAAACAAAGTAACAATTTTAATGAAATTGTTTTTAGTTTTAAAGTAAAGTTAAAATCTACTAATGTTATCTTTATTTTTTCGCCTCTCGTGTTCATCGATGATGAATTGTAGCTCATGAATTGTTACGTTTCTTGGCACCTAATACTATTTATATTATAAATAATACCTTATTTATTATATGAATATTATCTTCTTTAATTGTTCAGAATTTTTTTACGGTCTAATTTAATTCTCGAATATTCACGAATCAAGTCTGTAAATAACTCTTTTATTGATAAGATTTCAGCAATAAAACGGTGACGAATAATTCATTATCATCAGATCGGTTTCACTAAAATTAATTTACTAGACGATCACATTACCACATCAAGTTAAAACAAAACATTTTTTTCCCCTCTCGTCGTCGGCTATTTTAGTTTGCTTTTTCGATCCGTCTCACTACAACACTTTTTTGGTGTTAAAATATATAGAGAGAATCGCTAATATTCCACAGTTTTGCAGGCGATTTGTTTCAAAAGTTTCAACAACGGGCGCTTATTATGAATTAGGGGTGGTCACAACTTCAGTAAAGCTATATTATGTTGCACATTGGTGCAAACATGGTTATTAAACTATGTTTGAGCAGAAACAATCCCGAAAATGTTAACTAAAATTATCTGAAATTGCAAGAAAGACAATGTCATTTAAATTTCTATTTTAAAAAGAGAGTAGAAGAACAAGGCACACCTCTTATGAATACCAACTGTGGCAGCGGTACAAGCCGCTGTAAAATCTAAAGAAAATTTTAGAATACAGTAATTAGAAAAAAGTTTATATGATATTAGAGTAAATATAATCAGATAACACGTCTTATCACAAATTAGAACAAAGATATGCTTCTTTTTTTACGTAACTTCTTATTAGTGGACCACCACCTTCGTATTTGCTCCAAAACTGGTCATGTTCTCTAAAAATGTCCTAACTTCATTTAATGATTTTTTTAAAAATCTAAAAAAAGGAAGCATTATGTCATATTTTCCCAAGAAATTGATCTAATTTGCATCACTCTAAAATAAAGAATGTGAGGGTGGCGTGTTTTCTCCTAAATATCACGTATTTCTTAAAAAAAGATTCTGAAAAAATAAGTGGAGAAAACAGTCACTTTGAAATAAAACGCCAAATAATTTGTCGTTAATGGTAAAAACAAGAAAAGGCATTAAAACCTAGCTTTACATCATGGAAATGTTTTGTGATTAAAAACGTATATTTCTTTCTAAGTACAATGCTTTGACCTCAATTTCCCCCAGCTCGATAAAGTCGGCCATGCGTGTAATAAGAAAAATTTTCCCATTACTGCATAATTTACGAAAAACATGATTTCTGCTCTTACACCTAAAAGTAATTCAGTTTCAAATTTCTTAACGTCCGTGTGTCACAGGGAAAAGCCATATAAGAAAATCTGTAGGTATAAACGAATTATGGGGTTGTAAACAATATTCTGCCAATACAGCAATAATCATATCCAGTGATTGGAAGTAATGCATTATTGTAATTTAATTACTTTTTTCGAGTAATTTTAATGATGATTGATGAAATCCATTACTTTTAATGTTAAAAGGAGACTTTTCTAATTTTTTTCAAATGTAATAAAATATTTTCTTATTGAAATGTAGATTAAATGCAAGCAGACCGCTCGCTGCATCCGTCCGGTGGAACAAGAAAATATTTAATAACATCATTAACCCAGAAGGGGATTAGATACGCTTGCAGTAATGTTTGAATATGATGGACAAAATAGGTATTTTAATTTTAATTAGTTCCAAGATTTGCAAATTGCTTTTGGATTCCTTTGATTTTAAACGAGTATAGTTGTATATTATCCATGTGTCAGAGACGGCCCTAATATTTTTAAAAATAGGTGTTATGCTTTAGTAAATGAAAATTTTAAGAATTTGAATTAGATCTTAACTCTGACTATAGTTCTGTAATATAATGATGTGTTTTCTTTTACACTTAAGTCTATAAAACGAAAGCGATGATTCAAGTAATGAATTCGTCTTGTAAAGGAATAAGTAACTCTAATGAATTATTTTTTAAAAGTAATCCAATTACTGATTACACCACTTAAAATAAAATTTTAACGAAAAATGCCAAAAAGTGTGGTTATTGGAGAATAACAGGACAACAGAAAGTGCATTTAGTTTTATCATTACAGAACTTAAATATTGGTATTAACTTATAAAGTTAATGATTCTGTTAAATACATAATAAGAAAAAAATATGATGAGTGAAGCAGAAATGGTTATAGCGGATAAGTATGAGTACTGATACTCCTAAAACTATTTTATTTATTGAAATAAAAATTAAAAATTTGGCACAGTTCATATGAATTATACTATAATTATATTCATATTATTATATGAATTATATCGAGCGATCCAAAAGTCTTTCTATCAAGTGGGTCATGACATTAAAAACGTATGTCTTATATAAAATAAAACGTATTTTATTTTTAATTTTCATAATCTTTAATTAAAAATATTTTTTGTTCAGTTGTTAAAACCATTTCGAAAATAACTTTAATAAAAAATATTCAATATTCGAATTTTAAATTTGTTTTTGATTAATAAATGACATTTGCAAGGTAAATTGATAATAAGACATACGTTTTTAATGTCATGGCCCACTTGATAGAAAGACTTTTGGATCGCTCGGTACTATATTATATACTAATTTGACACACGTGTTAATTTTCTATCACTTTCTGCTTCGCCGGCAATGATATTAATTTTGATTTTTTAAATAGTACACCCATATATTATGTTTGCGAAATATAGATGTAATTCAGTATTTACTGGATCATAAAACAAACAGAATTTTTACGAATTAGGTGTAAATAATTTTTCTATCTGCATATGCAACAAAATTTGTATTTAAAATTGTAAAATTTCATTGTTTTTCTGTAAAACGCTTTTATGATTCATGTTAAATGTTAAAATTGTCAGTTTTTTTTTCATTTCATTTCTTCTAATTGAAAATATGTTAAATATTCAACAAAGCCAAGAAATAACTTTTGTTTACGATGTATAAGGAAGATTTTTAAGAGAAACAAAGAAATCTTCTCAGGATGAGATATAGTTTGAAAATAAAGTGCACCCTTTTTTTTGACGATAAAAGTTTAATGGCGAAACTTAAAAAGTGAATAACCCTGTCTAAGACAATCCTATTATTACCTAAAGCAGGGAAACAGTAACATAAAAGAAAATTTCAAGTCGCAACAACACGGGAGTATTGGAGCAAGACGATTTTCAGACTTAAAATACTAGAAAATTTCTAACTATAGTTTTGAACAAAGAATAAGTAAAACTGGATAAGACAAGACTATGAATATCGGGAAAATTTTATCACTATGCCAAATTTATTCTCATCCTATATACAAACTTTTTTAGCAAATTTTATTGTTTTTATAAATTGCAAAGTGTGAATAATCGACCGGTTCTGCAAAAAAAGAGACAGAGAAAAGAAACATTTGCTGAAAATGAAAATTCTTTAGCTAAAAATTTGAAGATAATCACAAAAGAAAATTAAACAGGAATATCTATAAGTACATTAAAAAACTGCATTAATGCTACAAAAATAAAATTTCGAAATTAACTAGAATTAACACAGAATAAATATTAAAGTCACTCTGGCTCGGATTAATTGTAATTTTTTTAATTAATAATCGCAATAGTTAATTTTAAATATACAAAATTTTCACTTATTCCTAAAGAATGCAAATTTATCTTTCTAACGATGCAAATATGACCTGCATTGTTATTTAAACTCGTTGTTTCTACATAGCTATTGCAAACCATTTTCACTGAAATCGCTGAACATTCCAGATATAAATGAAATTAGAAATTAACCAATAAAAGCTGAACAATCTTAATAAATAATATTTTGTTGAATTGGAATGAAACAATTTTGTTCTTAAAAAATTCTTAAAATTCGCTGCGTTTTCTTTTAGAACTTTTTAATTTATTGTTTCCTTTTAAGCAAATTTGTTCGCATTAAAATAGTCGTAGATCACCGTTCCAATTTTACGTCTAACCATGTACATTAATAGCTCGATATGCTAAATTTATTAAACGTATTTTTTTGGTAGTCATGGTATTACTTGGTTCCAAGTTTTAACTGAACCTCATTAATCAAATTTGAAATAAGTTCTGAAATTGATATTGGAAAAGAAAAAATAACAAGACGTCAAGATAAGAAGTTACCTTCGATGTATACAACGCCGGAATGAAACAATAAAAATACAAAGACTGTTGTAAAAAGAAATAACGCAGTTGATTTAAAATTCAAGTCCTTTTTTTGTGTAAATTTATTACCCGTCCGTTAAATGTGCATACAGAATACACTGCAATACCTGTGATAAATCGTAATTAAAAGGTGAAACGTTGTTCCGAAACAAGGTCTATAAATTTGAGCAGATAACTGGATATAACCAGATAATAGTTTAAATTTGCACATACGGTAGGACCCGTAAATGTAAATATACTGAATATATACTTCAGAATCAGGCGACAAAAATAAATGCTTATATGTAGTTTCATCATTACAAAAGTGTTGAATAGCTATTTTTGCTGAGTTGCGGTTAAACGAGGTGATTCTCAAATAGGAAGTCTGTTTTAGATAAAATATATTCACTTTTTAAACAAAGACAAACATTATGTAAGCATCTAACTTACTTACGTGAAAAAATATCATAAATAATATAACAACGCAAAATGCTCATCAAATTTTTATAAAAAAACACTTAAAAATCTGACAAAGTAATTTGAATTTTAAGAGTTGTGATGATTCAGCCTTACTAATACACAATTATTTTTTCGTGTTCAGATTTTATTTGTTTTTCGGAGCAAAACTTGTCTCTCTTTGATCTGACATTGATTAATTTTTGATGATTATTTAACTGAATTTCTTCTACTTTCAACACATTTTTCTCATTTGTCCATAAGATTGCGAACCATGTAACCATAACTTATTTTTTTTTAATTTTGTAGGCCACACTCATCTTCCTGTCAATGCCTAGCTTTTACTGATAAAACATTCTTTCTCACTCTTCTCTTCATGTAATTTTTTATATTAACATCCCCTTTTTAGAACCACAAACTTTCTCCAGATCAACAAATGCATAAAACTGTCATCCCTTTTTTCGGCCACTACTGCGTAAGTTGCGTAAGCTTTCATAATCGATTAATTTTTTTGGAGATATATATCTCAAAAGTAAGATTGTTACAACAAACGTCCATTTAGATAACAAGTTAAAATAAGAGTCAAAAATTCTATATTGTTTTTAAATTAATGTTAGTATTTTTTTCTTATCTTTCGAAAGCTAATGTTAGATAGATCGAAACTTTACAACTTTTTTAACAAAATTTCTCTAAAAATAAAACATTGTAAAATGAGAAAATTAAAAAGTATTTCTTACAGAGATTTAAAATCAAAATCAGGTGTGTTATCACAGGAACAAACCTGAAAAATAAAATTAGTTAAATCAAAATTATTAAATACACTTTTTAATAATTATTACTTTATAATATTAAAACAAAATTATAATTATATTGTTTGTTTTATTGCATTGAATTTCCATTAATGTACACTTTTTCGGGCCAGTTGTAGTTGTCAAAAAAAAATCCTGTTCTTGGTTCAAATGAATGTTAAAATTTAGAACTAAATAAGTTATAGAACAAACATTATCTTATTTACAAATCACTTAGCAGTGAAAAAAAGTCTTTTTATCATATAAATTACGAGTGAAATAAATTTCACATCTTGGCCACCATCATGTGATAATTATTATGACACATTTCAATTAATTCATTTAAAATATTTTAAACCTATTTTTAAAAAAATTATCCTCAAAAAGCACCAAACCTCCTTAATATATTTCATTTTGTTATAGTCATTTTTACTTTATTGATTTAAATCACATTGCAAAAGAAAGATGATGTCATTTTAATGAGTTGCAGAAAGAGTTTTACAAAGAATCATTGCGATCTTCAAATAAAATTAGACATACAATGATATTTTATTTATAAGTGCGTGATGAAGTTTATAAAAATATTGCAAAATAAATCGTAATTCTTATCACTAACATTCACACAATTAGTTTTAAAATGTTCTAGATATCAGTTGTGATAAGACGCATATAAATTAACTGACTGACTAATTATTGTTTCAGACTATTCGTATCAGTGGCTTTGCAGGGTGAAAACCAGTTGATATCTACATCTTTACGAATTCAGATGTAATTTTAAATTTAAAATTATCCTTGTCGAGAAAATGTACTTTTAGAAAATTCGATTTCTTGAAGGAAGTCTCAACAAATTTCTCTTGTAGTAAACCAGGCGCTTCGTTCCGGACCTACAGCAAAATTATTTGAAGCAATGAAGCAAGAAAATATATCTACGTAACTGTCATTTCATTTTCTAGTGACTGGATCAAACCAAATTGTAAAAAAGTGCCCGAATTTTTATTTATTGGAAAACATAACACAGCAGATTTTAGGGGAATATAAATAATGCTGTAAATATATCGTTTCATCTATAAATAATTCTAGCTATGTAAGTCAAATTGTACCGCTTCTATAAGTTGTGTATAATTTAAAGGGACTTGCAGCCGGTTTTACGCGATAAACCGATTTTACTGTATTGAAACAAGGTTTATCTGCGTAACGCTTAATAATTTTAATATTTTGTTTTGTCCATCCACTGAACAATTATTTTAGGAAAACCTCATATGATTAAAAATAATTGAGTTCAGGTCTGGGTGATTAATTGAAAACAAAAATGGAAGAGTTGGTTGCATTTCTCACGATTTATAATTTTTTGCCTGAATTCATGGGTTAAAGAAGATTCTTAATTTTCGGTGGCCATAAACTAATCAGTTTAAAATGTCAGAAACGTCTAATCGTATTTAAATATGCATTTACACCAAACAGATGATAACAAAGTTATTATTGGTTTTATTAGGATCTTTTTGGGTAAAAGAAAGTTCAGTGACAATTGGAATCCTACGAGTACTGCATATTAAAAGCAGGACAAAATCTAAAAATATTTTTTCCTAAATTAATTCATTGTACATGTTTAGCTCATAGCTTNNGCACTTCAAAAAATTATAATGGAATAAAAAATGTTATTGATTTTGACCGTGACAGTGCAGCAGCGATTGAAAAATGTGTAAGTCTTTTTAATAACCTGTATTAAAGAATCCACTGACTTATATTTAAAGCAATTTTGTTTGTAGTGCAGATGTAATAACAAAGTTAGAAACTAAAGGTTGAACATTAGACGAATCAATTTCAGTTGCAAAGTCGTTAAGAGATCAAATTAATCAGTTAGATAATAGATAATATAAAAAAGAAATATTGTTCAGTTTAAAAAAAAAAATTAGGTTTTAAGTAACTTAATGAAATAAATGAGATTATAAATGGAAATTTTATAAACGATGTAGATATAGAACCAAGCAATTTATTGTTTTAATTTAATCAGATAGTGCAATTTGTGTATTTATTTATGTAAATAAATAATGTATTGTAAATAAATGTAAAGGTATACGTAAAAAATGTCTTCTAATTTTCTTGTGGGTCGCAATAAGTGCAAATTCTATTGGAATGATCTTTTTGTGCATATTTTCAAGCATAAAAACATATTTAAGTACATAGATGCATATTTAACATATTTTTCAACTTTTTGGTGCATATTTGCATGCATATTTTACGATTTTTTAGTGCATATTTTTCAAGCTCTACTTATTACAAAGGAGACATCTTTGAATTAACTCAAGTTGATATATCAATTCAGTACTTATATGGAAAACCTGAACGATTTAAATATGAACTGATACCACCACCAACAACTGTAAAGTCATCTACAAATAAACCAGTTATTACAAAAGAATGAAATTTAGAGAAGCCTCATGGAGGATCTTTAGAACCGAATTTATGCGACCTATATATGTTCAATAAATTATCCAGATAATCTGTTAATAACTTCATATATATTTCACAAACGTTTGGATAGTGAATATAAATGATAAACGATATAGGGATCCAAAATTAATATCTGAATATTTACATTTTGTAAAACAAACCTCTCACATCTATCAAAGGCCTTCTGGAGAAGTTGTAATTATAGATGAAAATAAACATTATTTCATTGACTTTCCCAGTTTTCAGATAAAGCTGTCTGGAAACTCGTACACAGGACGTCCTTTTATATTTTATGATAATTATTATTATATTGAATTGAATGAATGGACTATGATACCAGAACGACATGGAATTGTTAATGAATTATTTCCTGGTGTTTTATCCGATGTAAATGGTATATTTAGATGTAAAAATGGCATATTGTACCTTTTTAAAAAGAAAGATAGCAAAGCGATTTTGTACGAGTATGATGAATTTTGTAATGTTAATAAAGGCTGGTCCATTCGATTTTAGTATTTTCAATATTCACTGTCCGAATTTAAGTATATTGGAACAATTGAAAACTTTATTAAACAAACTGGCTTCATCTAGTTTTGAAACTGATCAAAAATTTTGATGTTGAACAAGTTGTACATAGATATTTGAATTCAAAGAGTTAAATGATTTATTTATGGTTTTTATTCCATCATACAATTACATGTAATTTCTGAATACAAACTGGAAACTCAATATTCAAATAATTACAGTAAGTGTGGCTTATAAAGATGCGCAAAATGGCTGGGCTTTCAGTTGACAATTGATATTGACATTATTTTATTTAATTCTTGTTTCTTCTGTGATTTATTATCGTAACAATTAATTTTATCAATTTAATAAGGTAAGTAATACCACTAGATAAAATATTCAAAATTCATCGAAACCCTGATATTTACATAAATTATTCAATTGCCGGAGGTGACTCTATGTGTAAACACTAAACACTACAAAAACATTTACAGATAGAAGAAAAATGTTACGAAGTAAAAATCTCTCTGCTAACAGAGTTGAAGAAATTTCAGTTGTCTTTACGAGAACGTAAACGTAAGATAATGTCTTTCATGCAATACGCTGAAGTTTTTTATAACGACCTACCTGAGGTGAGAATACAAGTTCTGTCAAGAAATGGTACAATTTCTTTAATCCCATCAACAATAAAAGAAGGATATAAACTGCCTCGCCAAGGGTTGCCAATTACACCTGATAATAATGTAAGTTTAAGGCTTGACCAGGCTTTAACAATTAGTATAAGTTTGATATATATGAACAAAAAACTCACTTTTTGAGTGCCATGGGGGATTTGAATACATCATCATAAGGAAAACCAAACAATAGTCTTAATTTTGTAGTTGTTCTTTTATTCTTGTATTATTCTTGGAGTGATTTGTCAAGTAGTGGTGAGAGTCCACCTAGAGAAATTTAAGGATGCAAGAAAATATGCAATACGATGTAAAATAAAAGTAAATTTATAAAAAATTTACTTATTTCTCTCTCTTCCAAGTGGTATTATAAAGTTGGTTTTTAATGAAGCAATGATTTTCCAACAGAAGCACAAATCCTGCTTAGATAATTGCAACTTTAGTCAATTATCCAAGTATTTATTAAGTATTAAAAAGAAGTTGCCTTTAAATTATTTATCTTTATCAAAGAATTTATATATAAAAAAAAATTGTTTTACGACTATTCGTCTTCAACTTCGATCTAACAAACTCTATTAACAATTGTTTGTATATTCACGAGATAATTTTTCTCAACTTAGATCTATATTAATTAATAGTAATAATTTTTACACATGTGAGTGGATATAACTATAACTGTAAAAGAGAAAGATGTACCTATAGTTAAATATAAAGTAAATGATGAATAGTTTGAAACTATTCTTGATGAACAAGAAGAAATTGAGTAGTTACGAAAAATTACTGTTATTTTAATCTCAAAATCTGACTTTATTAGCTCAGAGCCTCGTGAAGATATAAAAAAATATACATATTAATAATACACATTTAATAATTTTACATTTTTTCTGTTGGTTTTTTACACTGACATCTGTCTGTTTTGTCTCTGTGGTTCTTGCATTATTAAATAATTCTGTTCTAATGTCTAAATCAAAAAGAAATTAACCTAATTTATTAGCTGGTAATGAAACAACTTTGCTATGCAGAGGACTAGTTAACTGTGTGTTCTCCACTTATAAAAAGAAAAGAACTTCAATAGTTTCATACCACAATTTGTTTTTTTTCCTGTACAGGTAATTGAAAACAAA
>QDEB01133090.1:0-10460 GCA_004193795.1 Asbolus verrucosus | reverse complement strand
TTTACATCTGTTTACAATGTTTATCAATTAATAACTTTTTTACAACTCAAGAAATATTTCAGACAATTGCCCCCAATAAATTTCTTTCCTGTTCTATGTCTAATCCTGTTCTAACTCAGCATATTCGAGATCTTCTTCAAGATGCTTACCTTCCTAATTTCTAATAGATTTCTTAATTATTCTTAATTATCTTACTATAAGCTGATTTAAAATACTTATTAGTTCGTCCTAGTAAATAGAATACAACAATTGGCCCACTGTGTGTAGGACATTCAGTGAAACAGTAAGTATACTGGAGGAAAACAGTCAAAAAATCTCGAACCAAAATGGGATGCAGGGTATTAAAAGCAGTTAAATAAATCAACTGAGGTAAATAACATAGGATTAGAGAGACTGATATAATTAGCCGAAACTTGGTTTGTTGCTGAAATTGTTTCAGTTGTTTCTCATAACAATATGTATTAATACTATTATTACTAATATCACACTATACACAGTGATTTGAAAATAATTGTATGTCCTTCCCACGAAGCATCCAGTTATCCACATTAAAAGTTTAATAATACAAAGTGTATAAATTACAATTGTAAAATAAACTCAACATACTGAATGTTTTGAATTGAAAAGTTAAAATGCAAGAGGCAGATTAGAAACCTGCACAAAGGTTGGAGCAGTTAAAAAATCCGCTAGTCCCTAGTTCGCTAGATGGCAGCAGATGGGCCTCAAGTCATTTAAAATTTTGAAAGCTAATAACTCAGGCGCTAAGTAACCGATTTTGATTTTCTTTCTTTTGTTTGCCTCCATTCGATGTTTGTGACAAACTGACAAAATTTCATCGTGTTATCTTCATTAATAATGAAGAGCTTTGAGCTATATTGCCTATTAACCAACTTTAATCTAAAAATCTGACAAAGAATTCGTACACAAAATTTAAACTCGATAGGTGAAAGCGTTCTCACGCTATCGACGTGATGTCCTAGAGGACCAGCGAGCAAACGAGTGTCATGGACAAGATCAATAGCGCTTCTTGCTAATGCTCGTGCGCTAAAAAGCTGAGGCTGGAGCTTTATAGATTTCTTCTGGGTTAAAATCGGCGAAAGTGTCGCTTTTCAGAAAAGTTAAATTACTCACATTCAAAATTGCTAACAAGTAATTTTTATTGTAAATTATGAATACAGAAAGAAATTACCTTCAACAAAATAATTGTTTAAATAACAAGTTTTGTTCTTTTATGTGCATATGCTGAATGAACAATAGAAAATAAAATAAATATCAAGCGTAATTCAAATATCTGTTAATGCAGAATTATTACATTTTCGAGTAAAAAATGATAATATTGGTTTGTAAGTCGCTGCATTGTTGATATAAGCTATATGTTACATTAGACACGCAGTTCATATTTCTTCTTATAAAATAGTTTTATTTTTGTTTTAGAAATTTATGGGCCAAGTCGAAAAGAAATATTTCTGATAATGTCTACACAGATTTTAAATTATCATCAACTGAAATATGAGTACTTATTAGAATAATTTGCCTTATCAAAATTAATCGCGGCATTGGCCATTAAATTTTTCTCTTTATAGGTCAATATAAAGCGATAAATACTTTCATGCATTTCGAACGATCAGAATTTTTAATTTCTGCACCAATCAAATAAAGATTACAACTACATTTTACGACTGTTACAAATTACAAATTTATTTCCATCATAACACATAAATCATGTATGTATACTAAACAGGAAATTCAGTAGGTAGTATGCACAGTTTGATGATACAAAAAAATAAATAAATAAAAGAAAAGCTCTGTGTTAAAATGTATTTTTTTAAATTTTTATACTTACATTTAGGTAATACATCTCAAATACGAAAAAAATAAATTCTGTTTTCGCGCTTAAAATAGATTGAGTTGTAAGTTTTGACGTTGAGAAAAGTCATCAGAATAAAGTTATAATAACTTTATCTAGCTAACTAATTTAACTCATTCCTAACCTAAACCAGTTTTGGTAGTGGTATATAGCTACTTTGCAGCATAGTGGAACATTTAGCAGGTAATTCCCTTCAGAGAATATATTTTGCAAATCAAATTACATTTTATTTCAATTTATATTTTTCATTCTAGTGACTACAATATTAATTCATTAACTAACTTCTTTCGCAAACTGCTATAGCAAAACTCTAAAAAAAGTATTAAATAATATTAAACATTACATGTTGACACACCACATTTATTTTTATCCAAATTTTGTTTAATTTTATAAATACCCTATCTGTGAATTCGGTTGTTCTAAAGAGTTTATTATTGCAACGAAAAAGTAAAAATCTAAATAATCATTGAGTACATGATCAGTCTTTTTGTACAAAAAAAAACTAAATTCTTAAATATTTACGGTACAAGAACAATAAGAATAGGACAACTCTTTTTTCCAAAGCCTAGACTGCTATCAGATTAAATCATTTTCACCTGCGTTCACTTCAAATTCTATAAATTATGCTTATTTAAAAACCAGTTATAATTAACGTGTCATCATACGAATGAATTTTCCTTGTAACATTGAAATATAAATTGATTTATAATTTCATATTTTTTGTCTTTGCTTATAGCCAAAAGCTACAAATAGTTTTTCAGTATTAAAGAAACTATAAAATTACCAATGTATGTATAATAACCTTACATCTTGAAGATATTGAATGTACTGATTCAAAATGTTTTAATTCCTTTTATTGACAAAATTGTATTTTGCTAATAAAAATCAGTAAAACAAACTTAAAAGATTAAAAAAAATTCAGCGGTTATACACATTTACAGTATATACCTAACTAAGAATAAAATACATATCCTTAACTTGTTTTTATTTTCATATTGTTTTTATAATACATTCACAAAAATAATAAATACATGAACATTATAAGTTATTTAATAGAAATGGCGAAGATTTTTAAATTGACAACAGTATTTTAATTTTAACTTTAATAGATTGCCTCTGATTTATAATACTGACGTACTTGACTGGTGTTAAACCTTAAAAAAAAAGTCGGCTAAAGAACGAGTTTTATAGACGTTAGTAATTGTAATCATTATTATCAACAATTAATTATTAACAACATAATTTTAAAAAATGATTTTGAAAAATATGTTTTATTTATATTCATGTTAGTAATTAATAGAATTTCTTATTCCAAAACGGCACTAATATTTCGTTCTGTGGCCAGCAAATATTGTTTAATATTAAAATACCTTAATGCGAAGCAATAACTTAAAAATTTAAATGACTCCACTAAAGTTTTGCCTCTTTCGCATAACGTTTGTGATTTTCATCGAATATATTATTAGTGTGACGACGAATTTAAATTTTTTTTATTGACGAATTTAGAAATTAGAATCAAGTTTACTTGGTTTTGGATGCAAGGTCCAAATTTATGAAATTCAAAGTAGGTACACTTCAAAAAATATTCGCTTCTTTTCTGATAAATAAAAAGAATGTTAAAAAAATGTCCTATTACTAGAATTTTGAGATTCGTTTGCAGCAACTTGATACAGTTGTAGTAAAATATTTCGGGAAATGAAACAACCTATAAATTAATTCATATTTTTTCAGTTAATATAAAATGTAAATACTTAAAAAATTCAAGGTTACCATTGTCAACAAAAACTTTATTAAACAATCAGCTGTATCAGGTGAATAACTAGAACTATAATTATTTTGTTCTTTTTTGAGAGGTACAATTTACATAAAATTAAATAAGTTTCTTCTGTTTTTGATTTATAGGTCATTCTCCCATGAAATATACATGATTTTAAATTGTTTGCGCTAATATTACGGTTAATACATTTGAACTGTTTATTAGGACATCAGATACTGTGTAAAAAATGTATTTTAAAAAATCAGAATTTGTAATAAACACTCGAATAAATTTAACACTAATATAAACACAAACACTTCAAGACCATCCATCTCTCACGGGCGAATGAGATATAGCTTGTCCCATAAAACGGGGAATGTCATTTTATTAACGTCACTATTAGCATCATAAACAAAGTTATAAATATATAAATGTTACCAAAATTTCACTGATGATGGCGAAGAACCTAGAATTTTTTCACAATACACCTCAAAATAAATTTCAAATCTGTTCCAAAATAAAATTAATTACAACAGAATTCTTACACATTTTACTCCATAACAATTAAAGGAAAGTATTGTATTCGATAAAAATTGACAACTATGAGATTGTGTTCTCTTGTTCAATTTAATACAATGACATAAATAAGTACATTGTTGTTTTAGTTTGTCGGTATGTTCACAGTTTCTAATGTTTTCATTTCAATTGCTAGTAGAGCTGCCTTGGCCCACTTCATCAAATACCAGATGTTAGAAAATATTTTTTAATATCTAAAAAAATCTTTATTTTCATGAACATAGTTAAAAATTTTGGAAATTAACAATATGCAAGTATTTATTATTTTTAAATTTTAGAAACTGAATGTAAATTATATGTGGTATATGAGGTCTTTGTAGATAAACTTACAGCCAATTGATTAGAAGACCGGAACCGACAGTCACTTGTACTGAGCAAAGCAGTTTCGATCAAAAATTAAATTTTTCAAAAAATATATCAAAATAGTGATCCCACTGGACTCAACATTTTTTTCAAATTACAAATAATTAAAAAACAGTATTATATTCAAATTATAAGATAATGAGGTTTGACAATTCATCAATAGAAATGAGCCATGGGCTAAGCGAAGACGACATTATAACATGCTTAGTAACATAATAAATTCATAAATAAGCTATGAGCACAAAACTTTGAACTTACATGATATGCACATTATTTCATTTATGTGTTTTTTTCATACGTATCCAAAAATATGTAGTTAAATTTTCCTGAATTTTCCAATATGATTCGGTTACTGCTTCTTTGTTTGCAATATAACTGGAGGCACTGAAACCGCGGAAGAACGACATTCAATAGTTCAGTTACAATAAAAAATCCAGCAACAAAAAAATCATAAAACACATTAAAAGTAAATAAATATGTATTTTCTAAAAATTTAAAAATGTCCCTAGATACTTTATTTTATAAAAGTTTATATACATAATACATACTATTACGTACTCATGTATCATTTCAGAAAAATACATAAATAATTATAAAATCTGACATTAGACAATCACCTTAATAAATTGTTTCCTGGTTTAATAATAACTATTACCACTAGTAGAATGCACAATCACATGAAAAACAAACATTTTCAACAATAATTGTTTTCATCACTATCGACGTGTTTCTTCGAAAAATAATTATTTCTCAAATTCCTGTTATATAATATTATGAAAAACATTACAACAAAAGCATTACTGCAATTAATTACATTAATGAAAAAGTCAACCCAGTAAATGTGGAATCGATAGAACCAACTGTAATCTAGATTAAACCTTAAATAAATTGTAATTAAACATACTGGAAAATTTGTTATTAAATTAACAAGGGATATAATAAGAGCATATTGCGTAGTTTCCCGAGTAGTATTAACAAAAATTTTACTCAAAACGAATATGAAGCCAACCAGAAGATAAACCGCTAAATTAACAATATCGCTGCCAGGTCCGTAAACTTCGTATATAAATTTGTTTACGTTAAAATAATAAAATATGAAGTAAAAACCGACAAAAGCCGGCATAAAAATTAACAAATAGTTTAACAATTCAAATATGAGTTTAGGAATATCGGAATATTTGGAAAACAACCAGATGACCGCCAAAGAAGTACCGTATGACCTACCTACAGCAGCGATCATTTGACATATATTAGCGGTATCATCACTGATCTTTAGGTCGATTTCAAAAAACACGTCGAAAAGTCTCAACAATTTTTCAACCAACACCGTTGCATTGACAACAGCCCAAATGCTGACAATCAGATTAATTTTTGTTCTACTCTTCTTGTGACACATCAAAACTGCTGCGATGTACAAATAGGCCACCAATGCCAAATTTTCCACAGTCGCGAGAAACACAAAAGAAAAGGTGCCATATTTTTCGTCAAAATTATACGTTTCCTCTACGAGCCGATTCCGTTCGAGTTCAAGAATGTAACGGGTATTGTTTGGAGACGGCTGCATTGTTCCAGTCTGCAAAATTTAGCTCTTACTTTCGGTTAAAAAAATTAAATTGGACTTACCGAACCACGAAGAACGGTCACTACACACTGATCACTAATTTGTTAAATTGGAACAAATGTCACGCTTTATCGCAAGTTCAAAGGTTAGTCGATAAGCTTCTGGAATCTTCGTAACATCACCACGGCGTTTGGTAGTCAACTAGAAACTATCCTGTGAGCTTCACTGAAGTTTTTTTTTAATTTTCAGATGATGTAAACTGGAAATTGACTGACCTTGATATGAAAAACCGGATATTTTATTCAAGTGCAAAATTAACTTAAATCTGTTGTCATCATAGCTAACATTTGATTTTTTGCCCGTATGCACAAAAATATACTTTCAACCTTTGAAATTCTGCATTTATTATTCAGGTTTGTAAATTACAATACTGTTGTCAAATTACAATGGTTCAGCAGTATGCGGAAGCCAAATGTATGTTTTAAGTAATTTAGAAAATTAAGCAAATTAACTTTGGCTTCATGTTGAGCATATTCCTACTTTCGACTCAAGAATGCGCTGTGCTATTTGTTTGTAATTTTACGTTATTAATCAAACTACTAAACTATTATTTTATACTTGATACAGAATTCCGTATCATTGTAGTCATTATTCTGAATTTATCGATAAATACGCCCTTTGTTTGAGCACTATAATGACAAAAGAATGTTAGTAATACTGTAGCTGTGGCCGTGATTTGTAGATGTAATATATATCAAAAAACTGCCAAAAGTCTTGACATTCTCACTGGTGATTAATCGGTCAATGAAAGTGTCTATGATTTAAGGCGGTTTATTTGATTTACCTGTCAATCACAGCTGCTATATGAAGTTTGTGTGTTCCACCCGTTAATTATTTAATATTGTTTATCATATAGAAATTGAACAAAGATTATTGTGCAAGAACAAATTATCAAGTTATATAGTTACATATGTTTAAAATTTTATTGAGTCAAGTGTAAATAAATTAATAAATAATAATAAATTTTAGTTCTGTGGTATTTCCAATGTATACTTTAGTAAAAAAATTTATTGTCACATTTCTCCTTCCTCAACTTATGAGAGTTTATGAGATATATACACACATTAGTTGTAGAAAGAAACAATAAAGTCAATGAATCACATCATGTGATAAACATCAGCCAATAACACTGAATTATCAAATTGTTTTCATTGTCATTGAACTGATGAATATTGTCACTTCAACTTATTTAAATCTGTTAAAAGAGTAATAATATTTATCAATAAATAATAAATTTAAAGCCCTCGATGATTTAGAATTTTATTGATTTATTATAGTAAATAGCTACTTTCTATTAGCAATCTTACCAACTCAGTTGAAACATCATTTTTATAAATCGTAATAATAATCTATTATTTTAATAGTTTATAAACCAGTTAAGCTAATGAAACCTTATTCATAAAGGAATGAAGAAGTGTCTTTTTTACATTTATTACAATAAAAAAAGTTTAATTTTAGTTTGAAAATAACACGAAACTTATTTTTTTCAAGTTTATTATTTAGGAGAACTAAATTTATTTTACGTTTGATTTTTAAATTATTGAGGATTCCACAAAAAAAAAACTTGTTGAAACTTGAAGAAATTATATGCGCTATGATTATTCAGATCTTCTAAAAAATACTAAGCGCGCATAAATATGCTCATTTTTTATTAATTCATTTCACTTATTCATCCAATATTAGTTAATTAATTATTTATATAAAATTAATATTATTGTATAAATATATTAATAATATTAATTAATTAATTAATATTGCAATAATTAACGGAACAGAGCGTCAATAAATAACATTGTAATTAAAATAAGGTAAAAGTTTGTTTTGGTTTACCATATTTTTTTTTAATTCCGTTATTTAGTTTCTCAGTTTGATAGTAGTTTTCACTAAATGTAAAATCACCTGCTACTCCAATATCTAAATATTGGAATAGACTAAAATGAAAATTATCTTAACATGTATTTACTGAAAAAACAGTATAAAAAATGTTTCTTAAAAATGTCTAAATTGTTAAAGATAAAGTGTTTATCTCATTTACTGTTTAGATTTGTTAAACTGAGATACGGTCAAACTAACGGTCCATCAATTCTCAAGAATTTACTGACGTCAACATCACTGCTTTTGCAGATTTGACGACACTGAACTTACGGTAGGGACTTTCAGTTCATTTAATCAGAAGAAAAATAAACACAATGTACACTGTACGCACACACATGGACGTTAATTAAATAATAAGATAATAAGCTCAGCCATTAAAATGTTCAAAACAACTTTCTTTTTTGTCTGAACAAAACAGTTAAAAATGTTTTATTTTCCACAAACTTTTAGTTGCTTTGATGTTAAATAAGAGTATATTCGCGTGACCCACAACGTACAAAATTGAATAAGGATTTTGGATTGCTCGAAATTACTCCCCGTTATTTAAAGGGAAGGTGTAAATGTTGAAACAACTGCTTCAGGTTGCAAGCTCTGACAGACTTTTTCAAAATTTAAACTTGGACTCACTTTAACAGAATTACTATCACCATAACATTGTCGAGATTATGTCTTCATTTATTAAAACTTCTTGGAATTTTGCATAATTCATCATGTGCGAGTGGTGCCACACGAATGAATAATTATACCTTGATCAAGGGTTTTAATTAAATTTTTCACGAGAACGTTCAATAACTTAATTTAATTCTAGCGTTAATGGATTTTTTTCGATGTATTATAAACAAACTCAACAGCAGTTATTTATCTTTTCTCTTAAAAAAAACTGCACGCAAGTTTGCTGTTTATAAAAGATTCTGAGCTTTTTCAGCGGTTTTCTATATTTAAGCCGCTTTTCCACAGTTTCATCCAAGACAATTCCGCACGGTCAACATTGACATTAGCAGCCCATTTCGTGTTTAATCAGCGTGAAATAAATCGACTTTTGACCGCCAGTCAGCATCAACCGCAACATTAAGAAGGTAAAGTTTTTATACATTAGTCACATAAAGATGCTTTCGATTGAACCAGAAGTGTAAATACTTTCATAAATGGATGACTTCTGCTCTACATTTGTAATGCAAATGCCCTGAGTAGTTCAAAGACCGTGAGCACATCCATATAGAAGCCCTCTAAAAGGAACTTTAATCTACAAACTACTGTTCACAATAATTATTCCTGGGATTCCCATAATAATAAGCCATTGTGCATCATTTCTCATTTACCCGTTTAAATGTAGAAGAGAGAAATTCCATCGTCAAAACTTCGATATTTTTTTGACAAACTTACTGTGATGGATCAATCCATCGTAAGTCGACATATTTCTTAACAAATATTAATTTATAAAAACGAATTTTACTGTGGTTGTTTTAACGTCACACTGTCGCTGTAGGTAAGTAACAACTACAATTTTAGTTTTTGTTATCAAAAATTGGCTTAATCAGTTCCAAGTAGTTCAATAAAGCCATGATGAAACTGCAGTTTGAGCAAGTTGTACACTTTATCCTTTGAGCCAACATTTAATTAAGAAGCCAAGAGAACACTTTTAATTTAGCTTGGGCAATAGAGTCCAAAGCAAATTAGCCAGACCTCGTTCGAACAATTATTAACTTTCAGTAGATAATGAAAGTTACCGAGGCGCGCCATGAATACGTTGTGAATTATCCTTTAGCAGCAACTGTTTCCCGATAACAACCCACTTTTAAACTGTGACCTAAAATGCAGTGGTAAAATACGACTATTTAAAGTTCATTTCGATTTTAATTACGGAAAGAAGTATTTCTCGGGTAAGGTAGAAGCATAAACAAGCAAACAAGTATCAAAAATGGAAGGCTTTGCTTTATTAGAGTTATAATTTAACGTTGAACAGCAATCCTTAATGCAATTTAAAGCTCCAATAAAAAATTTCCCTGGTTTTATGACATCGTTGGGATCTTTTTTATTACCATTATGGCCGCATTAATGGCGGTCATTACAATCGCATTCACATCGGACTATTTTTTATGTCCTCTACTTGTTGGTTAAACATTTAGATAGTTTTCAAATTAAGCATGTTTAGAATTTACTAACCCTTTTCTCACAAAGCTGGTCTTCGCGTGAGCGAAAACTCGAAAAGCGAGAAGTGTGAAAATATTCGTTCACAGTTACGTTGTTGTGTTGGGAAGCTTCCACTTGTAACATTTTTTCTATCCAGAAATGCACATTTTATCTTTCATCCAATACACAATTTAAAAAGTAAACAATAAAAGCAGGATTTAGGTTTAAATTAAATCTTAAGCAAAGATGACTCATACGTAAACAAAAAAAAA